>JARFOD010157770.1:0-12152 GCA_031763545.1 Mopalia muscosa | reverse complement strand
CTGTTTTCATCGCAAAATTTAAAATCTTCTAGTCTACATATCGACACGGGGTTTCCGATTTTTAAACTTTCGGGACCTTTGGAAAGACAACAGAATGTAGATTACCACTATATAGATAATGACAAATGTTTGATTTTCCCCAAGTGACTCATTCGGCTATAACTGGTCACATACAGTCTGGTACATTGGGCGAAATATTAATAATAGAAATTAAACGATAGTTTTCTCGTCACACCATTGTTTAATTGTCTTCGAATGATACAAAGTAAAGTGTTTGAATCAATTAACATTTAGATTTATATTAATTACAGCTGTAAGTCTTCAAAATGACTCCGGCGCTTTGTAGCAATGTGGTGAGAGATGTAAACATTGACCCTGCCCTATCATGGCGTTATGGTTGGTGATTACATTGAAATTTGAAATTATTACTGTTGTGGTTGTTAGTCGGCTTTAATGTTTCCGTGAAAGCATTAATATTAGAATAAGATAGCATCGTTTTTATTCTTTACTCCACACATTTGAATATACAATTGACAGGTACGAACAGGCAGTCACGAGACGGGGATTCAGTGTAGTTTAAAAGAAAAGAAAATCATAAACTAAGACAAGTAGCAAACATTTTACGTCAATTGTAAGCAAAACGAAAATGGAAAACCATCAGTCAACCAAATCAACCAATTATGGCACGCTACATCTGGCTAAATACGAATGCATGCACGAAGTTTTATTTCATTACAGAAAACAGATATCAATTGATCATGAATATATAAATAAAATAGTAGAAGCACAGTTCAGTTATTTCGGTTCTTTTTTCTCATAAAATTCGCACATCACTGAAGCTCAAAGACGAAGATTTCTAATAAAAGTAATTTACTTACATAACAGCTCTTTAAAAAAAAATCCTGTTATTTGTGGTTGGCCAACCTATAACGTACAAAGGCCCAGTTCCGATTCAAAGTCGAGGAATGCCGTCGGGCTGGCTAATATGTGTAAACATTAAACATTGTCATGTTGTGACGCAATGACCTTCACAATTTTCGCCGTATCGAGAGCCTTTGTCTAGTTTAGAGTGAACCAGACCCTACAAAATATAAACAATTCATCTGACAACTAAAAGGGTGTTCGCTGTCTTTTCGTCAAACGGAGAAAAACGTATGTGAGTGTTTGCATTTGGATTTATCTGTATGACAAACTTTGGGATATTGCATCAAGGACTGACTATGTTTCTTTTTATATTTTATGGACAAAAGTCCCGTTGATTGGAAATTCTTGCTCCTGGCGCTATCTCCATTAAAACCGAAATTGGATATACGGCCAGTTACGTCTCTGTCCAAGGCATTCCGCCATATCAACTTGATGCGAGGCGTAAACGCCTTATCCCTAAAGATTGTCTTCACCAAAGAATAAAGTCCTTCTGAATAGCGAAAAAGCCTTTACTCTCTTAGTGAGTTGATATGACAGATGTCTTTAATTACTTTGTATGTATTTTGTAGATATAATTACTAATTGAAGATTAGAAATACTACCGTATTTCTTTATGACAAGCATTGCATGCTTTCAAATGTCCATCATGCAAGGCAAGCAACATTGTATTATAGGTGTTGTAGATTATAACTATACGGTATTTATTTCATAGTTAGTGCTGTATGCTATCAGATGTCTACTGTAGAAGTATGCAACCTTGCATTTATTAACTGCAGATTTTAACCAGTACTGTTTTTTCTTTTATAATAATGAATGTATGCTATCGGATTTATGTAAAGTAGAATGATGTATTGTTGTATAATCTAACAGAAACATGGACTATCTCCAGGGCTCATTGGTAAGCATTCTATCTAACATCTTGTCTTTTATAATTACATTCAGAATATTAGCTATCGTCAGATGTTTATACTGTTGTATATTGTATGCTTTATTGTTTCCATATTGTTTTAACTTTTGTAACAACATCTAACACTTGTCATCCACATAAATTAAGTGGTTCAGAAAAAAAACATACTAAATTTCCAACAAATCTTCGCTTTTATAAATAGCCAAACGCGATTTAAGGAGACAAGCAATAATCCTTGCTTAATTATATTTAAAATCCCACTGGGATGCGGAAAATGGAAGTCCCATCTAGCATTAAACAGTTGACTAACAATGACTGTTAAACACGCGTTCTCTGGTAAAGCAGAGACCGACCCTGTCACATGACAGGGCGCTGTACTGACGCTGTAGATTGCTGACCAAGTTATGTATAGGGCTTGGTACAAAATCCATTGTGTATATGTACACAGACACTGCACATGTGATAAAAGAACAACATGTTTTGTCAGCTCTTGACAATTGATGCTGAACCAGCCCATAGTGATTTATAAATATTATTACCTGTGCTATTTTGTTTTATGTTTTAAATAGATCAGCCACCTTAACTAAATAAAACAATAGGTTGCTGCAGAATGATATGAAGGTCATTGACATTAGTCCCATAACGCGTATTCACAGCAAAGACCCATCAAATAGATTCCTGGGTACGTCACACTACATGAAACGCTGCATTGGAGCCGCCTCTGGGTTATTGGTCTACAGAGGTTAAAAGTAACAGTTCTTCGGAAATTATGCTATTATTTGGGTTCAAAATCAGTTTTCAATAAAAAAATCCCAGGAATTGATGCTTTTTAACAAGTGAAACTCGTTTCCATTTAACACAATGTTTATAATGGTAGACTTTTTTGAAGGATGAGAAATCATAATGAAAATTGCTTTACCGATATTGGGAGACAAGCGATACTTTACGACTATACTTTCGGAAATTCAGCACTGGTTAAAGTTTGTAGTTGCTGGTCAGGTAATGAAGTGTAGATGCTGGTATCATCATCCAATAAAGCGAAAAGAAAAATTTCGCAAGACTTAGTAATGATATTAACACTGAAGAGAAGACGACCGAGATTAGACCATCTAAAGGGTGTCATTCTATAATTGAAAGTGAAGAAACATGGGTGCCAGTTTTAACAGAGGTGCGTTAAATTTAATCGATGACGCCGCATTCTTTGGAAGGTCTATCTCTAATCAGCTATTAGCGAATCAATCTGGCGTAGGTATCTTATTGTCTTTTGCGATTTATGCCATATTAACACTTGTGATTTGTTCAGACTACAAGCAGTCTTAACCATCAAATCAACAAATAAGACAGGATATTTGTTTCGCGAAAACCGTAATGAAAACTCGAAAAGGTCACACCATTATATCCAGTCACTGGAAATATCCCTTTTCTATACTTCAGGAGGAAAAGCGACCTTTAGTCTGTCTTTTGTGTGGTAATATAGACAATAAGGCAATTTCACCGTTCTAGAGAAAGAAAATCGACTAGAGAACCTTTTTTTGTGATGGTTGGGTAACGATTGATTCTTGTTCATTTTTATACATCTTTTTAATTTAAGTGTGGCTTGTGAAGATAGAAAGCGTATGTTAATCCCAAAATGCCATTTTTTAATTTTTTTTTAAATTTTTTTTTTTTACAAAATCTGACTTTCTATGTTTTGTCCAATAAGGATCATTTGTGTTGTGTCATTCTTTTTAACATAACTGAATGCTTTTTTGATTCGAAAGGGGCTATATTTTTACATCATGATCATTTCAGCAAAAATTCACAATTCACAGAATTTGACAACGAAACTGTACTGAATAACGCATACAAAGATTCCAAAACAAACATGGCTGTACCATAGGAAAATTGCTTATTTGTCTTAAGAATGATACCCTTACGTGAAAACAGCTAGTAGTATGAAATTATCGATGTGATTTCAGAGGTATCATTTGATATAGGTACAATCACACGCCTACAAACTCATCCCATTTTCTAAATGGTAGACCTACAACAACCCGCTTTATCACTGAACGCATATGGTTTATTACCTTGGGGTCAAAGACATTTCCATCGCCCTATATTTAAGGTCATTTGGTCATCTGGTACATTTTCAAATTGTGACCAAGCAGGATTGGCTCTAAAGTAGGTGGAGGTAATGTGAGTAAATGGTTGAACCAAAGCTCTTAATCTAGATAACAAAATACATTCAAGTTTTATCGAAATGGGAAAACAAATTTTGTTTATATATCTTACTTTTTTGGTCAAATAATACATTGTAAACATACAAAACACAAAACATAAAAAATGAAAACGACCCTGCCCTTCTATTACAAAAAAAAAATACAAATACAATTAAAAATAAAGTTGAACAAATTGGAGATTTTGTTAGAAACTCGTCCCATTTTAATGCTTCAGCTTTGCTTTCTCGTTAAAGCGCCATCATCGTAGGCGTTAAAACACATTTAACTTGTCCTTATATATTCCCAGTTCTGAAACACAAAGAGAAAGTGTCGTCGCCAGTTAACTAGGGCCAGAAACCCTCCAAAATGATGTTTTGGAATTGGCGCACGTAAGAGGAGACGTTAGACACACTCTACCTTGTGATTAAAACGCAACTATTTGATGTAAGTCTTAAGCTTCATCAGAAAAAGGCCGTAATCGCTAATATCATTATTTTATAGTTCAGATAATAAGATATAAGATAGCTGTAATCTGCCCGGCGACGTCTTGGAAATGGAACAGGTCACTTGGAGATTGTTGAACCAGTTTACACCGGATTTATGGCGTGATAATGTAATCGAGTTTTAATTCCGCTTAAACCATAAAAAAAACTAGCAGAACACTTGCGTTTTCACTTTCAGCAATAAATAGTATTTAATGTCAGTGAGCTTTTGTCCAGTATAGTCTGGATTTTTTCAAACTAAGTTCAATGAATATAAAGATAAACATCCAGAGTGAGTAGACGAGTGGTCCGATAAACATTTTCAATGTATATAATTTCTCCCTTACTTTTATTGTTCACAGGATTGAGTTCGTCTGTCGATCCACAGGTATATATTCAAGTGAGTCACAAGATGTGGTTCCGGTAATTGCTGGCGTGGTTTTTACGAGGTTTCCTTTAGGCTTTCCATAGTTTAAGGCAAGGAAAAATGTGAAGTGGATAATTCATCGTCATATATAAGTGAAATACCCTTGAGTCCGACGTTAAACGCCAATCAAACAAATTCACAAACAAACAAACAACCCTAACTCTTGGCAGTAAATATAAACACCTTCTGATCTTGAAGGTAGCTACTGAGTATATCGAATGCCTTATTTGCGAAATTTCTCGGTCACTTGGTCAAGGTTACGCTGTAGGTCTTTGTTAAGAACCAGAATAGATTCACCTCCAGAACCAGACCAAAAACCAAATCTGAAACGACGATATGTTATCAGCCTGCTTTAACAATGCTTTATATGACATAAATATATGAATGAACTATTCAGTTAACTATGTGATTGTCTGTTTGTTTGATTGGAGTTTTACGTTGTATTTCATTTTCTTTCATTCACATGACGGTCGTGCCAGCCCAATAGGCCACGAAACGACCCTTGACGTCACTGACAATAACCACAAGCAACACTGGGCAAATACAGAATGTAACAAGGCGTACAGAGACATAATAAAAAGATCGGCTTCACGCTGGCTCTCAGCTTTGAGAGCACCAAGACATCAATAATCTTCATCCCAACCCTAGGTATCAGTACAAACAAATGAAAGCGTCAGATGGGCGATGTTTCTAAAAGCGCTATTTTGCTTGGAATTATTTTTCATTTGCACTGTAGTTAATGGGTCTTTTGCGTAGGCTGATTATCTTTACAGTACTGAAGTAGATAATATAGATTTTAGGACCGGTTTACCATGTTTAGTCATCGCCGTTATGTCAATAAATGAATACCTGACAAAAACTACCACTACAGATAACAAACTATAGCATGTCAAACGACATCTGGGCCAGCAGTACGAGATTATGTAATCCATAAGGCATTTGTGTACAACTCGGTTTGCAAATATATCATTAGGTTTGTACAGTATCCCTGGCTGTACGTTTTAAGGTCCAACGTTTGCAAACCGACTTCGACAGATGCTAGTTTGTTAATTCTATAGCGACACCTTTTCAGCCGCTCCGAAAACGCACAATAGCTTGTTACACCTGATTAAATTGCGACAAATGTTATGCGAAAGTTGTTACACTCATGAGTGTGTGAGACGTTTTTGCCGAACCACTTGTAGTAATCGGCGCAGTTGAAACAAAAAAGTTATAACAAAAAGAAGAATGGCTTTGTTTGTTTGATTGGTGTTTAATATCGTACTCAATGGTATTTCACTTATATGACGACAAGTTCTCCACATCCTTGCCTTATTATGGTGGAAAACTGGGAGGAAACTTCGTAACAATCACCCCCGCGATTGCTGGAACCACAAAATGTTACTCGCTCAAATACCTGATGGTCGACAGGCGGACTCGATCCAGTTAATGGTACATCCAATCAGGTTCAGTTTAGTAAGCGCACACGCTACCACCAAGCCACGATGATCGAAGAAAAAGAAAGAATGGAAGCAGAGACCTTCGGCTGACAGGACAAGCAATTTTCCGAATGTACATATTTCCAATGTAGAGAAGAACATTTTGGTTGTCTCCGACGGGATTTGAAGTCTTGTATCTGGCTGGAAACACCCACTGCAAAACGAGCACGAATTTTTACTTATTTATCCATGTACGTCCTTCTGTGACCTTGGTGAACGAATGGGAGGGATCTTCCTCTTGTGTTGGTATTGTCAGAGCTAACGCGCATTACCAAGCCGATCTCTGTGTTATGTATTTGTAAGGTTTCTTGAGTTTGTTGTTTCTCATCGTCGCTTGTTGTCAGTGATGCATGCGTAGGGTGGTTTCCTTAACCCTTGAGACGTCAAATGAGTGAAATAAATACGCCATTTACGCCAATAAAAAATCAAACAAATCCATTAATTGGTAAGAGATAGTTGGACACAATAAGAACTGTTTTATATAATGAGTTAATATTTCAGCTTGGTTTCGAGTGTGGCTACACATACCCAAGTTTGACCTTTGTGAAATTGAATATTTCTTATTAACGCATTATGTAACTGTTTCTTATAATCCATCGCTGCTTATCGCAGAGTTGGTACCAGAATAAAATACGAATAAAGTTGTCCAGTTGCTGACCAGATATGACAGTTCTATGGGGTACGCTGTAAAATTTCTGCTGCAAACTCGCTGTACGTTTCTTTGTCCAAGGTATCGAAATCAGCAGATGTATTTGGCGCGTCAACGCAATACGACAGCGCCATATGTTAATACATTTGATCCAGAAATATATTGATAGACAGACCATTTCATCCGAGATGCGTTTGTCTATATTAAGCGGAAGTAATTTTGTAAGATTCAACAACGATTTTGGAAGGATTTTCCGCGTGAGTCCCTGGTGGTGTGCCATCAATTGTATGAAACTATTGATTTGTTTGTTTGTTTAACGTCGTACTCAAGGGTATTTAACTTATATGACGACAGACAAAAATACAGAACATCACAAACAAATTTTTTTCCCGTTACCCTTTAGCTCTACGAACACCAGGGTAACAGAAAGCAACCTCTTTTCTCGCCTCTTACGATCGACTGAGGTAGCCGAGGGAGTATTCTGCAGGGCCATGGCCCACCCGCTCCCTCACGGGGCTGAAACTATTGAAGAACAGAATTAGATAATATAAGATAAAATCGCGGCAACAAGTCAACAAGACAAGTGAATATTAGCGCGTTAATTCTGGTAAGGGGAGTGTTCTTTACTGATTCTGTTTGTGTAGGATTACCTTTGGTAATGTTCGAAGAATCTGATTGGTTGTAAAATACGTTCCTGAGTAAAGCCCCACCCGGTTCATTTCGATGGATGAGTCTGGAAAAGATTTGTTGCCTGATAAAGCAGGTCACAATACAATTATGGAAATGAATCAGAATTGGCGCCTGCATTAATATAAAAATTATCCATCGAAACCAATTATAAGTGAGGTACTGAGATAAAAGGAAAACACAGGAAAAAAATCGGCCATAACAGGAAATTTAATACTAAAAACTTAATACTACAAGACATCGCCAAAATGTTGCCAGAAATCAATCAATCAAATCAATCAAGGGTCATGTTTTGTTGCAAGACATCTTAGTCCACTACCCCTTGTGTCCATCAATCGTATTGACATGACCTCACAGGTAAGAGAATTTAATGCTTTACAGTTACAAATGTCAGATGTAGATAACAAGATTGACAAAAACTGGATAAAATGCTTAAAACATCTCAGCCGATTTCACCGGGCTTAAAAACGACGAAAGTTCCGAAAAAATAAACCCGATGACCCGAACCCGTGCAAAACAATAGCAATAGCTACTTAACTACGGGTACGTGAATCTCCAGGTGTAAATTGTGATGAGTTAATTTCACTTGATGCAAATTTAGATGGCAACAAAACAAGGGACTAGCTGCTGTATTACAACTGGTAATCATTCTAATTTACTTTCCTGTCTCCACTTCAAGTTATTCCAATTCAGCCAGTAAATAGTGTCGGTATTGTTTCTCTTGATCAACAGGGGCGGCAACCTTCGGACAAGGGCAGTGCTCTGTATTCAAATGTTGTTTGATCCCAGAGATCTTTCAGAACGGATACTAAGAAAAAGTCCACCAAAGTATCTACACTTCGCGGAGTCCGTACGTTCGTCCCCATTGAGAAATTTGTAACTCGTCTCGACCCTTATACTGGAGTGGGAAAAAAAGTGGTGTAAATGCAAAATGTCCGCAGTTTAAGACTAAATAGACTCCTACGCTTCCTTTTGGGAGGAAACGATGTTTTTTATGGAGACTGAAAGAGGAGATGTTTATCACACTGCAGCGCTTGATACCGACTGCGATGACGATTACAGACGTGAGTACTGTTCAGGCTGGTATGATGCCAAAGACAACGAGTATAAATTATAAAGCATTTTCCTGTGATTTTTACGAGGTTTCCTCCCGGTTTTCCGTCGTAACAAGGAGAGCAACAGGTGGGAAGTGGACAATCCGTCATCACATAAGTAAAATAGCCCTGAGTACGACGTTAAACCCCAATCAACAAACAAACAAAATCCTGTGGTAATATTAATAAGTAACCCTTATCCATGCGACGAACTATGTATTATCTCTTACAATAACCGCTCCATAAAGTCAACTATTGTTGTGATAAGGACATTTGTGGTGTCTGTGTTCTCCAAAAAACCTGGTAACTTAATTGTGACCTCAACATATGTCGAGTTTATTCAATAATGGCGTCAACATCCAGTCTGAATTATAAGATTCTTATCATATGTGTGTATATGCCTACCGACTGTCCTGACAATCGTAAACATTTTTGTGAAAAGCTTGGGAAAATCCATACATCATCGATGATGATTGGTGACTGGAATGCTGATGAAAATAAAACATTTGGTGCCAAACTTTACACTTTCTGTGCTGAATAAAGCTTACTTATATCGGACCTTGGGCGACTGACACCTGAAACATTAACCTACGTGAGTGACGCTCATCTTTCCACTTCTTGGTTAGACCATTGGGATGTGTCTCATAATGTTAACTCGTTTCTTAAGTTAATTGAAGTCATGTACTGTGTGGTTGCCTCAGATCACAGGCCCCCTGTGTAATCATTGAGTGGAACACTTTACCAACTCTTGAAAAGCGATATAGCATTTCTCACAACCGTGTAACAGAATAGTCAAGTCTGAGTGACAATGGCAAGCTTTCGTATAAGGAACTGCACATCATCTACTGCCACGGTTACTTCCACCTGTTGACACTTTACTGTGTCATAGTAATTTATGTGAATGAGATAATAAAAGTATTATATCTTCTTTTTTTAAAATTCTATTGTACAATGTTTGATATTAGCAGAGTCTAAAACAGTTTCCAAAGAGCATACAGGAAAAAACTATACTGTTTTTGGGTGGTCGGGCTGTGTTGTTCTCTTTAGGATTGGCTTCCAATTGTGGAGGGAATATGGATGTCCTTCATCCGGTCCTATTGCTGAAAATATGCATCGAACCAAAAGACAATTAAAATAGGCTTCGCAGGTATGCCAGACAGAAGAAATAACAGTATGAGCCGACAAGATGGCGGAAGCACTTTATCAGAATTTCCCTGATGATTTTTGGAAAGAGACTAAATCTACTAACCGTAAATATATTTTCATACCTAACAGGATAGATACATCAGAGAGGGATAGGGATGAAATTGTGAATCTTTGGAGGTCGAAATTTGAAAATATTTTTAATTGTGTTAATTCAAAAGCCCATACAGCCAGTGTTGTCGATACCCTGTCTGCTTTAAAAATGATATGTCAATGGTATCAGAAACTGTTTGTTTGTATCAATGCTATGTTTTCACTTGGACATAGACCAGAGGCTATGGCGTTTGTTACTGTCTCCCCCAATGTCAAAATTAACAATAAAAATATAAATTTATCTGACAATTGTAGATCGATTGCTGTCGCCACAGTTGTGTCCAAGATAGTCAAAGTTGTAAAACGTCAAAGGTGCGAGGATTCTTTGTACAGTTCGGACTCAGTTTGTGTTGAAAAGGGCCCATTCTACAGATCAGTGTACTGGTAGAAGTTCTGAATTTGTATTGTTAACATAGAGCCCTGTTTACATCTGTTTTGTGGACGCCAGTTAGGCCTTGACCGTGTGAACCATTGAACCGTACTCCTGAAACTGATTGACCATAGCATACCTATGTATATTGTAAATATACTATATGTGCGATTCAATATACAAGCGTTTGCCTTTCAATAGGGTTCTTCACTCACAGTTTTTTTTGGTGCTACAAATGATGTCCGACAAGGTGGGATCCTGTGCCCCCTGTTATTTTTGGTGTATCTAGTCGAACTTGACTTGTCCTTAAGTGCAGCTGGTGTTGCAGTGTAGCCAGTACAATTTGAAACCAATTTGAAATGTGTCCTACGGCAAGCGCTATGCAATGTCGTTTAGATATATGTTCGAGTATTCTGTTACCCATGATTGTAACAATAACCCTTAATGCATGATTGTAAAACTCAAAAGGTATCGCATTTTTAGTGCTACCTTTGTAAATTGTTCTCCAAAAGATAAACAATATTATTTCAGGACTCTACATCTAGTCAGGGGTAAAATTTGGCCTTTTTTTGCCTTTCTTTAATGTTCTTATCATCTTGATAATGCAAAAAGTTTGACCCCCAAAAATTGTATTTTAGAAGGTTTTTTAGATTTAAATGGTAAAAAGCGTGTTTTTCAAAAGCAAATATACTGAATGGTTTCTTTGCAAACATTTGTTCTGTTGACGACTCTTCCGTTGATCCCCCTAGTTTAGAACGTGACACTGATTCCAATCTTACGGACATAGTCAACTCGGAGCAGGAAGTGTATGATATTCTGAAGAATATTGATATACCACAGAGGTTTGTTAACTAAGTTAGAGAGTTACGGTATTCATGGGAATATCTTGCACTGGGTGGCTTACTATCTCTCTGACAGGCAACAAAGGGTTGTTTTGAATGGTCAAGAATCACGACTTCGTGAAATAAATGCAGGTGTACCCCAGGGTTCGGTTCTTGGTCCTCTATTGTTTATAATCTATATAAATGACTTACCTAACGATATTATAAATAACATTCGCATGTTTGCAGACGATACTTGTCTATACATAACATCAGATAGACTAGATAATTTTAGAACAACGTCTGCTTTGAAAAGCGATCTTGACACCGTCGAACATTGGGCTAAGAACTGGTTGGTCGATTTCAACGCCTCCAAAACTATCGCTTTATTAATATCTCGGCGTCGATCTCCAACTAACATCACTATTGAATTTGAACAAAGTCAGATTAACCAAACTGACAGCCACAAACACCTCGGCATTACATTCTCCTCGGATGGCTCTTGGAACCAACACATCAATAACCTTTTGGCCAGCGCAAATTCCAAACTATCTATTTTTCGATGTCTTAAATTCACTTTGGACCGAAAATGTCTTGAAATCGTGTTTAAAAGTTTTATTAGGCCTAGCCTTGAATACGCGGATATTGTTTGGAACAACATAAGTGAAAATAATAAAAATAGACTCGAACAAATTCAGAAGGGAGCACTGCGTGTGATTAATGGTTTGACGTCATTTTATACCAAGAAGCAGGTTTCCTAAAATTAGAAACCCGGCGACTTTTCCATCGGTTGTCTACTTTATATTGCATAAAAAACAG
>JARFOD010157759.1:0-12153 GCA_031763545.1 Mopalia muscosa | reverse complement strand
CATCAGTTGCCTGTCCAGTGCCTTCCCTTGTCCATCAGTTGCCTGTCCAGTGCCTTCCCTTGTCCATCAGTTGCCTGCCCAGTGCCTTCCCTTGTCCATCAGTTGCCTGTCCAGTGCCTTCCCTTGTCCATCAGTTGCCTGTCCAGTGCCTTCCCTTGTCCATCAGTTGCCTGTCCAGTATCTCCCCTTGTCTGGTAGTTCCATGCCGGTGTCTTCCCTTGATCAGCAGTTCTCTACCTAATGTTTTCCCATGTCCATCAGTTCCCTGTAGTGTCTACCCTTGTCCATCAGTTCCCTACCCAATGTCTTCCCTTGTCCATCAGTTCTCTACCCAATGTTTTCTCTTGTCCATCAGTTCTCTACTCAATGTCTTCCCTTGTCCATCAGTTCTCTGTAGTGTCTTCCCTTGATCAGCAGTTCCCAACCCAATGTCTTCTGTTGTCCAGCAGTTCCTTGTCCAGTGCCTTCCTTTGTCTGTCCAGTATCTCCCCTTGTCCGGTAGTTCCATTCACAGTGTCTTCCCTTGATCAGCAGTTCTCTACCCAATGTCTTCCCTTGTCCATCAGTTGCCTACCCAATGTCTTCCCTTGTCCATCAGTTCTCTACCCAATGTTTTTCCTAGTCCATCAGTTCTTCTCTACCCAATGTCTTGCCTTGTTCATCAGTTCCCTGTAGTGTCTTCCCTTGATCAGCAGTTCCCTACCCAATGTCTTCCGTTGTCCAGTGGCTTCCCTTGTCCAGTAGTTCCCTGCCCAATGTCTTCCCTTGATCAGCAGTTCCCTACCCAATGTCTTCTGTTGTCCAGCATTTCCCTATCGACTGTCTTTCCTTGTCCAGCCTGTGGCTTAGTGGTAGCAAGGGCCCTTCCTAAACTGAACCTGCTTTGATTAACCGTTCACAGGATCAAGTCCGCCTGTCAACCATTAGGTATATGAGTGAGTCACATGTTGTGGCGCAGGCAATAGTGGGGGTGTTTTTAACGAGGTTAAGGCTGTGTGAAGTGACAATCCATTGTCATAAGTGAAATATCCTTGAGTACAACGTTATACACCAATCAAACAAACAATCCCGTGTTCAGCAGCTCCCTGCCCAGTGTAACCTCGGCACTAATTACAAACATTTCATTGGACTAATGTAAAAACTAAGTGCCCAGCAGCAAATCAGAACGCCATACATCAATCATGTCCCAGACAACTAACAAGAATGACCGCCAAATGTCAAAATCTTGTACCTAAATGTCTACTTCTATCACTCAGAACCGTTATATCGTTTGTTTGATTGGTGTAAAGTACCATTATACAAGAAACGAAAATCTAAAGGACCTACTGGTTAAGGTGAAATATCCCCATGTGTTAGACAGGTTGTCCCACATTCACATTTATTGGTTAATCTCTTTATCAGATTTATTCTAACCCTTACCAAACATCTTGCTTTCGAAGAAAGTGGATGTATTATGTTACGGCACTATGTCCACATCACCTTGTCCAGGCCATAACTTTAAAACGAAACCTTTGAGAAAGCATATACTTTGCACACATGTTCCTTATGACTAGGGGGTGTGTTCTGACTGATACCCAATATCATACGGTCAAGGTCACAATTGTCTAATACTGAGCACCTTGTCTAGGCTGTGAGCTTAGAGGAAAGCTTATGCGTAGCACAAATGTTCCTTATGTCTAAGGGGTGTGTGTATCTTTACTACTTCCCCACTACACTTGAGGTGGGAAAGTATAAATTTGTTACCCCATTAGATATGTCAAAGCTAAGAAGTTCTTGCCTTATTGGTGGTGCCAAACCAACAAAAGTGAGAGGTACCCCACATTCAGTTTATCAAGAAAACTTTCAGAGCTAGGCCCCGGATTTAACAATTAAGGTTACTTTTTACATGATCACTTTGCTTTGAGGGATCTCCCTGGGTCAACAAAGACGAGAGAGAATACCCATGCTTTGTGCCGGTTACAGCCCTATATTCAGACACCCCTATGTTTCGATGGAGCCATTGTAGAATTGGTCCGTCACTATAAAAACTATATTTGAGTGTAAAAGATTGATGAATAAAACAGAACTAAAACTAAAATATACTGTCAGTAAAAGGTAACTAACCCTAAGTCCAATCCCCCGAATCAATAAAAAAGAATGAATTTAGAAAAATACCACTGACGAATGTGTTGTAACATAGGGATGTCAGAACAAAGAGCAGTCACCCTTTGTGCTCACTCACTAGATTTGCTTCCGAACTGTCATAGACAAGGGAGAACATCCTGCCAGTATGTTGTGGCTACTAACTAGGTTTGCTTCCTGTGCCTTCAAAGCTTAAGACAGGTTCCCATAAAATGTTTTGTTACATCCGAGCCATCATGCTCTGCTGCATTTCTCTGACAAAAAATAAAATCTGTTGAACAAGTTTTTTTTCAAACTGTGTTGTTCAGATGTACTTAAGTTAGTAATATTGTTTGTTTTGATTCTACACTTCGATGGGGGTTTTCCAACCACTAAGCTCCTTTAGCTGCTGCCATTGGAAGAGAAAGTTGAGCACATTCAACTTTGATCAGCCCTGAAAAGACAGCCGAAATAGGCAGAGATTTTGCGCATGACCTTGGTTCGGAAGAAATATGTTTAAGCGTTTCTTTGATATCATATCGGCAGATAAGGGAGCATGTCTGATTGAATGTAAGTTTGCTCTAGGCAAACAGGCCTATAAGGAGAACATCATGCCTAGGTTTTGTGGCCTTGAACTAAGTTTGCTCTTTGGCTAGTTACATTGTACCTCATATTTTGATTCCATACACCATCTCCATTGTATGATGTCAAGGTCTATTTCCTTGTTGGGCTGGCATATATATACATCCAAGTGCAATAATCTTCATGATTAGACCAACAATACTTTACTACTACGAATAATAACACACAAATTATACATTTAAAAGAATTATTTATTTTTTATAGCATGTTTAAGAAAAAGACAGTTCCATATAAAGTTAAAGCGATGCCCCTGACTGCAATAACCCCTATATCCCTTGAAAAAGTTACCATTAAATATACTTAAATATGGCATCGACTTATCGTTTCTTCATTTTATAAAATAGCCTGAGAGTTATCAGTGATCGTAAGTAGGTTTATATCAGACATTTTGGGTGTGGCCAACTCTGTCCATGACTTCATGCAGGTTTCTCTTGGGAACAAAACCCTCAGTTTTAGCTTTAAAGGAAAGCATCCACTATTGCAGGCAATAGGGGACAGACATGACTGAATGATTGAACTGCCCTGTTTTTGAACAATGACATCAGGGCCACTTTTTAAATTAAATAATCAACAACTATGCTAATTTGATTGCAAGGGCAATACAGATGGTTGTCTTTGAAAATATGCAATAAAGATAATAAGTTTAGGTTAAAAACAGTTGTATTTGCCTTTAATAGCATGTGTGAACTGTCAAAGGTAAACCCTACTATAACAGCCAATTCTAGATCATGTGATGTATGGACCTTTTTTCGAGAAGAAAGATATTTGATTGGTTCATATTTGTGGAGCTCTTCTGGTTGATGATTAAAGTACGTAGACATGGCCCTGTGGATGAATTTTACTGTAATTTAAGCATTACCCAATCTTTAAAATACAATTATAATATAGATCAATTAGAAAATTAGAGAGCATAATTCAAGCCCATTTTACATATATGCATTTTATTGCAGAAAGGAGCATAGCCTTACTAAACCTGATTGTAAAAAGGAGGAATTCCAATGTTGGGGCAACAGGACTACCCCAAGAGAATAGGCCTTCTGAAAAAGTCCTACTTCAACCAATTAAGACACAGAATGTTCAATTATAAAGCCTGTTCGTTAAACATAATGATTCATTGCATGGTCTGTAAAATTATCTACCTGAGGAGGGTCACTGATTTCCATTGTAATAGCAATGAAATAGAGTAAATAAGTCATTTGTACAAACAAAAACGTCAGCAGAGAACAGAAAAGTGCTGTATCAAAGGAATGCCCAGGCTGTCCATTTAATGTGCTAAAATTCTTCTCAAAACCGTAAACCTAGCGCACCAATGTCATTCTAAAAGGTTATTGTTCAATTCAACGCAAGATAAAAAGTGGAGTCCGAGTTTGCAAAAAAAAGAGGGTGTGGATATGTGATTATTCTAGACCAATGAATTGAAGCACGGTCAGATCAAAAGTTTACCACAAACTTGAGGAAGTTGTTTTAGATCTAATGTTAAACAAAATGAGTTAAAGCTATAGTTTGTAGCTTATTAACAGCAGCCAGTTCCATGGCAATGAGTGGCATGTGATACAGGTGAGGTAACTGATCCATTTGTTTTCACCACTGTTTTCCTGGGTTTGATGGCTTTACTCAATATCACATAAGGGTTCCCCTTTTCAAAGATATACTCCTGTGGACTTGTCTCGTCAAGTTCATATCTGTGGAAGAAACAAAAATATACAAGCATAATTACATTGAAAATTGACCTAAGTATATATTTTAAATAAACGAAGAGAGAAAAATTGTTGTGCCTGGCTGGTTTCACTACAAATGTAACTATAATTTACATCCTAAACTTTCAGTGGTCAGCTGATAATATGAATACTGCAGAAGACATGGGATCAACTTTCATTAATGAAATATACGGAACAGTTCATCAGATTCACCCAGGTTGATTACTTACAGTCGGATTCCTGTGGAACAGTCTAAATTTCAAAGAAGATGCACAACGTCTAACATATTTTGTTTTCTTCATGGAAAATGGTGACAGAGTATCAACAAATGATAGAAAGTCTCGTATCAAGACATTCTGACCCAGCTGTTTCTTAATTAAACTTTGAAAAACAAAAATGGGCATCGAACAGTGAAATACAGGTGTCCCAGAAAAAACTTATCAATTAGTAGTGGGTACTAATGATGAGTCAACTGAAAGTCTTTTTGGTATTTCATCCAGGATCTAATGTAAAATATATTATATTGATACATGGCATAACTAATGATGTAGACAGTTTTCTTTCTCCGAAGGGAAATAAATTTAAAGCGTTATCTGGTGATAAAAGCTTAACAAATAATTGAAATGCTTAATTTTATGTCAGTTGTAGCAAGGCATGTCAGTCCAATGGTTTAAGGAAACACTGTTTACATTGAGAACAAAGAAATTTGTGTGTATGAAGTGAAATACCAGTGATCTTCTGTGTATAACAGACTGATTCTGATCTCTTAAAATTGATATAACTCACTTCATCGTTTTTGTGTAGAAATCATAGCCTACTGTATTCTGAACAAACACTGTCTGGATCACTTTCTTCATTTCTGTCCTGTGAGATAAAAACAAATCAGAAAGTAATTGGATGTTGAGTTCTTTATCTTATAAAATATATTTTTGATTACTGATGTCATGGTAGCCTTAAGTCCTCTTGATAAAGGCCCAGCATGATGGCTGCAAGTTTGTTGAAGTAAATGTTTACCTTGATAAGCCCAGGAGCTCATGTTCAAATTTATTTAAAGAATTGAAAGTCATTTTTTTCCTTTTGCTGCCAGAATTTGTCATTTGTCAGAGGTATAAATAACTTTCGTGTTGTTGACTGAAACTAGCATTACCAATTAAATACTTACTTGTGAGCCATTAATTCTAAAATTTGAAGTAGGAATTTCCCCAATCCTTTCCTCCTTACTTCTTTTATAAGCTGGATTTCATATCTACAACCAAAACATTGAAAATCAATTCATTCCTTCTTAAGATTTTCCTTCGTGGGTTTAAATTTAATTTAAAGTTTTTAACTCCATCTGTCACATTCTGAAAGACTACTTCTTAAGAGTAAACATGTAAATATGTTGTTCAAAATATCACATAGACATGAATAAGTTAGTTAAACTCACACATAAATTACTTCCTCATCATAGTCCATGTCAAAGCGGAAGTGAACGAAGGCGACACAGGTCTGTTCCTGGTCTCTGACTATAAGGTAACGGGCTGCCGGCTCCGTCATTTCATCACGTTTCTCTTTTTCTTTCCAGCCCCATTCACTCTCTTCATACCTGTAAAATACCCCCCAAAGTTTTATACTTCTGCATAATAATTCAACTTCACCGTGTCACTTTATCAACAGGCATTAAATGCTTTCTATATGTGTTAGCAATGTGCACATTTTATTCACTCTCATCAAACATCTAATAGGCACATGATTAGATTGCATTAAAGGTGTTCATATATCATGTTTATAACAGAGGTGTTAAACTCCAATAGCAAACAACCTCCGCAACACAATCATAGACTGTCTAGTATTTTGCTGTTGAAAATGTACTGTTCTTGCAACTTCAGCCATTAATCAGTGGGTTTGTTGGCTTGATTGAGGTAACCGCATACTCAAGGGTATTTCACTTATAGGAAGGCAGACTGTTTATTTCGCATGTTTCCTTGCGTAAGTACATTGAACAACTGAGAGGAAACCTTGTTATATATCAACCCCAACGCTTGCTTGGTCCACATCATATGACTCGCTCATATAACTGTTTGTTTGTTTGTTTGTTTGAATGGTGTTTAACGTCGTACTCAAGGGTATTTCACTTATGTGACGACGGACACAAATACAGAACATCACAAACAAATCTGCTTCTCGTTACCCTTTAGCTCTGCGAACAACAGGGCAACAGAAAGCTACCTCTTTTCTCGCCTCTTACGATCGACCGAGCAAGCCGAGGGAGTATTCTGCAGGGCCATGACCCACACGCTCCCTCACAGAGCCTCATATAACTGATAAGACATAACAGAATTATTTGTATCCATGGTTCATACAGGCTGAGTTTCCTGATTTTCCATAACTTTTCCAAGACTTTCCAAAACCTAAAAGTCAAAATTTCCATAACCATCTACAGACGATTAAGTAATTGGAAGAAGACATTTAAAATGTTTGCTACGGGAGTAGGCTCGAGAAAATCAATTGATTAACAATTTTCCCAATACAATTATGGAGAAATATGTTTTGTCATACCAGTGTCAAATTCAGTTTTCTAATATGGCCACCACATGGAAGGCCAAAGGCTGTTGCTGACAGAGCTTGCGGGAGGAGGGGGGTCTCCCCCCTCCCTTTATTTAGAAATTTTTTAGGGAATAAAAAAAAAAAAGACGCAATTTTGGGCACTTGAGAAACATACATGTTCAGTAGCATGAAGAGATGAAATGAGAAGTTGTTTGGTGAATACATCTCCCTTTTGTGTCCCCACAAAGTAGTAACTTTCAAATGGTTTAAGGATTGTTTAAAATGAAATACGAAAATTAAGAAAAACTGAATATATAAGAATAACAGAAAGATCACTTCATTATAAATTTATATATATATTTTCTTAATTTCCAAGATATAAATCATGTGCATATATTGTAAAAAAAAAAAAAAAAAAGGAAATGAAAACTGCTTTCCTTGGAAACTTATCAACTCTGCAACACAGCTGCCTATATATGATTTGGTCCTATGGCCGCTTTCCAACAAAGAATTTAATACAAAAAAACCTCACAAATCGTATTTTGGAAAATCATACTTTGCAAATAAATCACATTGAAACAAAGAGTGAACAGGGAAGAGTTTACAACATCCAATTAAGATCAGAATGTGTCAAAAATGTGCTTTTAGTAAAGTAATAGAAATTGGACACTGATCAATACTTCGTGCATATCTTGAATTATATTTATCACCGCTACGGCGGCAAAATATTTACAGTTTTAGCTTGCTTTTTTTACTTTTTCTTTTTTGATAGAAATCAAATGAATTTCCATAACTTTTCCATAGCTCTTGAAAGAAAATATGTTTTTCCAGGTCATGGAAAACCCTCTCACAAATTTGCAAAACCGTACAAACCCTGTGTATTAAAATTCTTTGATTAATGTGCTACAGTTCATAGCTGGTTAACAACCAATCATAAATACTAATATATCTCTGCTACTTTTAATCAAAGCTCAATGAAAATGCATTTGATTGCTGAGAGAATAAAGAAGAGACTTACAGCTGTTCCATGTTAGTCTTGGTGAGGTCATACACCCAGTCTATCACACCCGTGTCCAGATCCCCAACTCGTTTGCACTCTATAGCCAGGTTTAATCTGTAACCAGGGTCAAACATTACATTTAGATTTAAATAAAGTACAGTTTACAGGACTTCCAAGATAAAAAATATTTTCAGAGTAAATAATTAGAGATGGAGAAGGTGTTTGATTTACATTAACGTCAAGCCAGACCAGGGATAGATTTACCTCCCTTTTGAAAACCTAATATGGGTTGTCAAAATGATCAAAAACTCAATGTAAACTGAAATTGCTTAAGTTTCATACACAAAAAACTCAATTTATTGCAAGAAAACTGAAAAATTGGAATTTGTTGCTTGGTAGAACATTGAATTAAAATTTTGGTCAGCGAAATGAAAGAAATATGTTTAAACAACAGTGTTGTACAAACAATAATATTCTTGTTTGAGTGGCATTTAGAAGCTGGTGAATTAGTAAGACATGACGACTGTTATGGATGTACTAGTAAGACAATTATATTCAGAAGTTGTACATCCATAACAGTCGTCATGTCTTAATAATATTCTTACCCATTTCTTTCAAATTTCTGAAATACTGGAAACATTGCTAATGGATTTTGTAACTGAAACAAAAGGAACAAATAAACATTTCATGTTACAGAACAACAAAATGAATTAAACTATTAGTGCTCAAGCAAATAATATATTTAGCTAGTCAAATATTCCTTGGTGTTCTAGTGCAGCCTTAGTTGACTAAGTTGAGCATGAAATATACTCTTGGAGTATATTTAATGACTTTTAAAAACGAAATGTTTGAGACTTCATTCATTGCTTCTACATAGTTATTTTATTACCATGATTTGTGCATTCCAAATGTTTCATTAGGTTTTCCAGGCTAGACAAGGTTGGTTTGTTTATTTAATTTGTGTTTAACAGATTGTTCATTTAACACTGTGTCTTGCTTAAATACGTTGAAAAAGCGAGACGAAATCTCTTTAAAAACCACCCCCACATTATGCCATTCTGTTGGTTTGTTTTGGGGGTCTATCATCATACTTATGGGCATGTCGGCAGAAAAAAAAAAAAAAAAAAAAAATGGCTTACAAAATATATATATTTTTTTTAGAAAGAGGACCTTAATTTGTATTTGGCCTAAGTCATTTGGTTGTGTAATTCAAAGTACAATGTTATCCAGATTGTTTTCCCGTGATTGTACACAAATGTCGAGGGAAGTTGCAAGATTAGTCTGCATTGCAGGGAGGCTTTCTTCCACTGCCTCTCACCGAACCACCTGCACTGAATAAAGTCACTGAATCCCTGTGGCGGGCGGCCAACGATCACGCAGCATGAAGCCATAACAGTTAACATTGAGACTGGTTTCTTGCGGTTTTGCCAGTGACCAGTGGTCATCAGTTTAATTGGAAGCCAGTAATAGTCCAGTTATTACCGCCGCAATGAGAGCCAATACTTGATAGACTTCTCATAACATGCATATTTCAAACAATGACAAGACGGGACAAATAAAGGACAAAAACAAGACGCAATACAGACAGCACAAACAGATCGGCTTCCTGTTCCCCTTTAGCTGAGAGCACCAGGGCAACATGAAGCTCCCTCCAATCGCCCACTTCAAACAATGTAGATATAGAGTCACATAGATGTACTCGACAACCCTTTTTACAAAATGTGTGACAATAAAATCTTGTACGATATTTTTTTCCCTATATTTTTACAGGAGACAATTTTATTGTACAATATATTTTATCGTTGTGAAAGTGGCCCCTATACGCCAGACATAACATACCATACCCTACTGTTCTATCAGGTTCACTTGATAATTAATACACTTTTTGTGCTTGAGATGGGAATTATCTTATTCATTGCATAAATGAGAAAAACGGCTATAAAATTAAGAATGAATGAAAATTAAATTTATTCTTTTTAATTTGATTTAACATAAATAGGAAGCAAAAATTTACAAATGTGTGACTAAAATCTCTGCCTGTGTGCTTGCTCTTGGACATGGTAGCTGCTGATCAAAACTTCCCTACTCAAGGGAGGTTACTGACCTGGTCGTTTTAACCAATTAGATGGCGATCTGTTCGGCAGACAAGGAAGGCTCTCTTGACAGATGAACAGACGAGTTATACAAGAACAAATTCAATCGCACGATATATTTACATCAAATTTATACTTTTAATAATTGCTTTTTGCAAGTCCGTTGCCAGTGTTACTTGTATTATAGTGGTAGGCCTATAGTTGTATGGGTATTGGAGTGGATACTAGTAATGGAAGGAAAAAATTGGAACTTTTGCATATTGCCGGGAAAGATGCAATTTGGGGGCACTTGAGAGTTGTTTGCTTGATTGGGGTTTAATGTCATACTCAAGGGTATTTCACTTGTATGACGGATTGTCCACTTCACACTGTTCCTTGCCCTGTCACAGTGGAAAACCAGGAGGAAGCTTCGTAAAAACAACCAAGCGATTGCAGAACCACATCTTGTGACTCAATCATATACCCCCGAGACTCGATCCTGTAAGATACACCTAAGTAGGCTTTAGAAAGCGCACTCAATAACCGCTAAGTTGAGACAGCTTAGAAAGAAAAAGAAAAATCTTTTTCCATCAACTGACACATCATATTTACTTTTTTAATTAAATAAAACCGTAATGGTGGATTTGGCACTAGATGAGGAAAGATCTGGAAGAGCACAGATAGGAGTCGTTTTTATATCACATAGATAAAAAGACCAACAAATCACATTCATGTGTCTTGGGAATATATGTGGATTGATTATTTTTAACTAGAAAAATATGGATGCAGTAACATGAAGATTAATTGTGGGCAAAATTATTTATCAAACTCAGTTTTAAGACTGACAAAACTTGTTTTTCAAAGTGCATCTATGGAGTGTGAAAATGAAATTACTACATGTTTTGATACTTTTAGGGTAGGCCTATAAAGATAAAAACAAATGTGAATTTGTTAGCGTATTCAACAAACTACATATTAATAACTAAAACTGTTAAGATTTGCTTATTCTTGTAAAAAAAAAAATTTTTTTTAAATATTGTAGGTGGGCCTACATTTTGTATTGCAGAATACCAAATCTCAATAAAGAGTTAGCTCAAGACTGGTAAAAAAAATTTCAAAAGTCCTAGACCAGGCGGTATTTTGATAATATAACAAATGCGAAATGTGGTTAACAATATTCAAATTATTTTTGCTTCAAGTACGAATGTAGACGTAATTCGTCGATTTTGATTGTCTAAATGTGGGCATATATGCACAAATGTAAATATTTTATTATGTCTCAACTCTCAAGTGTCCCCAAATTGCATCTTTTGATTTGCATTTCTCAAAAAAACTCTAAGTAACAGAAGGGGGACACCCCCCCTCACAGACCCTCTCCCCGCTCCGACGCATGCGCCGTCGACAAATGCCTGCGGCCCTCGGAGCTGTATCCCCCATGCCCCTCTCAATTCCTAGCTAGGGGTCTGCTAGTAATGTCACTCGAGAATTACACCTGACTGAATAAAAGTCAGATGTTGGAATCCCAATTTCTCCACATATACGCCAAATTTTTTAATGAAATAAGTTGCAAATCATTCAGTGTATATTGGACTATTTTGTACATTTTCTAGTAATGCCCGGATTTCCATACCTCATTAGCAGCATCCACTTTTTCCTGGGCTGCAGCAATTTTGGCATTTTCCTGAAAAAAAAGAATTTACTGGATTAGATTTTCATTGACAAGACAGAATGTTCATTTGATTGGCTTCTTTTCTCACTCATATGATGAAATCTGTTGTTAAGGGTTTAATACTAAACCATATCATAATGACATATGGTTATGTCACTCATATGTGTGCCAGCTCAATGGTTGATCTAAACCACACTCAACCATCTGGGTGCAAAGACAATATAGGATATCAAAATACAGATCCGCCGCTGATGACCCTTAACATACACAATAACTTGTCATCTTTACCGCGATCTCAGAGCAAGACAGTCAGTCTGTGAGGTCCCTCAGCTGATTAGTATTCTGGTCACGTAGGCTATATTACCATGTAATATAACATACCCCTACTGCTGGCATCCAATTTACAATGTAGTATGGAAAGTTTTGAAACATTGTTTCCAGTGGCAA
>JARFOD010157758.1:0-26088 GCA_031763545.1 Mopalia muscosa | reverse complement strand
CCCCCCCCCCCCCCCCACCCCCCACCCCCCAAAAATAAATAAATAAATAGAATGTTTTGTATAGGGCCACATTGTGAACTAGCCTTGAGCTAATTATGCTTAACCCTATGGAAATAAAGTACTTATTTTTATCAATCTTTACTGTTTTAATTCTGAATTACTGTGAATTTTTCAACACATGTATATATATACTGAATCATCTTTTTCTGCAGAACAAAATTAAGTAAATAGATTTTTTTCTACAGCTAACAGAAATGATATTTTGCATAAAAAGTACATTTTTGCTACGTCTGTTTTAAATTGCTACTTCTTTTACACCATTTACGTGAACTGTTCAATTCTACATCAATGTATAATAGATTATATGAACCAAAAAAGGATCATTCAGTTTTTTCCTCTTTGTCTTAGTTTTCTTGCAATGTTGTGTTAAAGGTAAAAAATCACAAACATCAGTCAAAATAGGGATATTTCTTATAACTATTTCTAACAAGCAAAAACAGATATTAAAACTCTGAATAAAAGTTTTTAAGTTTTATGTGTTCAGATGAAATGTGCAAAAAACAGTTCTCTAGGTGAACTAACTGCTGAGGAGTAGTCATTTTCCAAAGCGCTGTGAAAAAATCAAAGCACAGAAAAAAGGGTAAAATTTTTGTGAAATATGTGAAATTCTTTTCCACATATGTAAAGTTAATTATTTATTTTACATATGTGGAAAAGAATTTCTCTCATGGCAAAAATAATTCAACATATGTGAAAAGGAATTCTACATAAGATAAGCCTTTATTCAACATGTGTGGAAATCTTTTTCACTTATGTAAAATAAAAAGATGAGTGGAACTCTTTTGTAGATATGTAAAATAAAAGCACCCACGGCCTCAATTACAGACTTCTCCCTCACAGCCTGTATCTAGCGGCAATGAGTTCGCCCAAAAAGTAAATTCCGATTCTGTAGAGAGCATTACTACACTTCTGAATCGTCGGGAAAATAAAATGACGTAGACTACACTAAAAGAACTTGGCCTAATATAATAATATTCACTATTTATTTGTATCCCTAATTGGCATTTTTCATAATAAAATGCATGGTTTTGTATTGTAGGTCGTAGGCCTAGGCTAAGGGAGGTTTCGACTTGTGGCAGTCTACGCTTAATGACCTATATACAGCTTGTAGGGCATTGTTTTGTTGTTGTTGTAATCTGGTTACACTGGACCATTTACTTTTAAATTGACTCGGGAGTGTGTTCTGCCGAGGCTAAACTCACACACCATGTGGAATATATTCCTATCGTCTTTGCATTCGTCTTGAAAGTCAATACAAGACGATATAGGACCATAAACCAAGGTTGGATACGGTCCCTTGCCGTCGGTAGTAATCATTTCTCAGTTTGTTTGATAGTTGGAACTCTTTTGTACATATCTAAAATAAACGTTTATTTTACATAAATGAAATTCCTTTCCACATATGTGAAATAGTTAGGTTTTGGTCTTTTATTTTACTTATGAGGAAAAGAATTTCACATATGTTGAAAAGATTTCTACATATGTTGAGAAGATTTCTACATATATTGAAAAGATTTTTAGATATGTAAAATATATTTTTAATTTACTTATGTGAAATTCTTTTTTACGTAAGTAAAAATCTTTTCAACATAAGTAAAAAAGAATTTCACATATATGGAAAAGAATTGTACATCAGTAAAATAAAAGCAAAAGGTATTTGACATTTGTAGAATAAAGGTAGAAGTGATAAAACGGCTTGCCATACCGAACATATATCCACGAAGATATCTATACAATTCAAATCACACGGACACAGCATGAGTTTTAATTAACGCTTGCTAGTGAAAACGATAGGTGTAAGTCATGTATAGTTGCCATTCACCTTAAACTGCTGTGGCATTACAGCTTAAACCATTACAAGTCAACCGTCTCTTTATATTCTTCGACTGTCAGAGTCATTGTTGACTTGAACTAAAAAGCCGTTGTGGTATTTTAGCTACAAGACAAAGTGGGTATATTTACAGTGCTACAAAGGTCGGCTTTGTGTTGCCTCTTCGCTCAGAGACCGTTACGGTGATATCAGGGTCACACTTCTAAAACTAGAACGCTATAATGATTAAAACTTATTACGACATACTAGTAATACTGTACAATAATTGGGTTTTATTACAGCAGATTTTATGCCAATGCACATTATACAGAAATAAAAAAGGATAGAAGAAATGTTAAACGTGACAGTTTTGTCGGTGTTTTTCGGTTAGGAACTAAATAATTACTGACAGTGAATATTTGGAATTAAATTGTGGAGAGTTAACATTATTTGCTTTTCTGACAACAGAAGGATGCATTTTTATCTAAACCAGTACAGAAAAACAGCTAAAAGTAAATGGCTCATATTTCAAGTAAATGCTAATGCAATGCTTCGTGATAACTTTATCCCCACATGCAATATACATCCGAGTACTCTTATCTGGAGAGAAACAAAAAATATCGAATGAAAAAAAATTCAACATGAGAATTCCAACAAGAATAGAATCCAAAATAGAATGTTTGATAAGTTTCTGTATAACATATTGGACTGGAATTGATAATTTCCCAAAGCAGCTGCTCTTTTCCAACACAAGCTTTAGCATATCCTCAATGCACATGGTTAAACCTGTGATTACAATATACAGAGATATGAAACAGTAATCTTTTACCTTCATTGCCCGATGAAATCCCGAACTCTCTTGCAGAGCGCGGGAACTGGCGAGAATGCTATACCGGTTTGCAAGCTAAGAAGTGTTGAACTGCATTGTGTTTCTGATAAAAGGGGTTGTGTCATTACCGTAGCTCAGTCATTAGAGTGTAGGGCTATTTGTCCTCCTTCGATGTACCGAACACGGGTCTGTCGACCATCAGGTATATGAGTGAGTCACATGATTTGGCTCCAGCAGTCGCAAAGGTGGTTTTTATGAGGTTTCCTCTCGATTTTCCACAGTATTAATGCAAGATTTGTAATGGACATACCATCGATAAATAAGTACAATGCCCCTCAGTACGAATTGAACACCAATTAATCAAACAAATAATTCTACTTCACTTTACATCAGACAGGGCATAGGAATCTGTCTACGTTTACATGTATATGTATGCTGTATGGCCTCGTTGTTCTATGGAATCTGTCATTCAATAATTATTATGAATAACGTATAATAATAATTAAACAAATCAATCTATGTCATTTTAGTAGTATCCTTTTTAAATTTGGTATATCTCTTCCCTTTTAAACTGGAGTCTAAAATGTCGCCATCGATACAAGCGTGTAACTCACATTTCAATCCACTCGATAACTGTTCTTTCTGTGCATCAATCATCCTTTCTTTCCTTTCCTTTCCTTCCAGGGGCCTTCTTGATTCCCTACTTTATATTCGCCGTCATTTTTGGAATACCTTTGTTCTTCATGGAATCTGCCCTGGGACAGTACTTCCAAAGGAGTCCAATATTAGCGTTCGATATCTGTCCACTTTTCAGAGGTTTGTTTGCCCCTATCATATTAATTTAAATTTTCCACCTGTATGCTCAATTTTTTTATATTTTTGATTAAGGACTAACGTGGTGCTCCTAGGTATTTAACTTGTATGGGAATGTGAGCTCACTCTACGTATTTAAGGGCGGCGGAAATAAATCAAACGGCTAAGATCCCATTACATCTCCAGAAATGCCTGTATTGAAGTAAGGATAGGCAGGAATGACGTGTCGCTTATAGGCCTATATATATTAATGCCTAAATAAGAAGAAAAACAAATTACTTACAATGAATCCCAAATAAATATTTCACATATCTGTCATTTTTAGAAGGTTTTATTTTTGTTGCAGGTGTTGCCGTTGTGATGTGTTTGCTGTCATTGGTATGTATGGTCTACTACGTGGTGATCATGTCATGGTCTCTTTACTTCCTGTACAGTTCCTTCTCCAAAACCCTACCTTGGACTACATGTGGGAATCCATGGAACACAAATTCCTGTCTTCCATTGATCCCTGAACAGAACAGCTCCTTCAATGCATCTGGCTTGATAACAAAACCAATCTTAGCAACGGAAGAGTTTTGGGAGTAAGTAGAGCTTCAACGAATAGTTTTCGGTAAACATGTTGTTAAAAGGAACTTTTTGATAGCTGGTCTGGACTTAGATGGTCCCTGGTCTTAGATCCGGGTACATTCAATACTTTATTGGCGGTACAGCTATGCACCCTCGGTGTTGTTAGTCTGTAAAAAGGGAATGCTGCGTCACGTGACGCATTCTAGTCTGTATATTGGGTAGATTTGTCAATATGGTCGAATGTTAAAGTTGTCGAATCGCCTCAGATTCGAACAGATTTAGAGGATTATAAATCCTAGACTATTGCCTATAGTAGACTCTCTTCTGAGTAACCGTGTCGAAAACGGCTTTATCGTGTTTTTCGACGTACACGGATACGTGCTAGAGCAATTAAATGAATTCTAGGTTAATAAATCTAGACTTGGCATGGCTGGGCAAGGAAACTGACTAACCGAGAGAGTGGGTGGAAAACGTCAGACTATCACTTTCATTGAATGTGAGACTTGGAAACTTGATGATCCTCCATGGCTTGGTTAAGACAATGAGACTTGTCTTGCGACCTACAGCCATTCCACAGACTCTCGCCTTTAAACGTAGACATTCTTAACCATCCCTATTGAATGAACATACTCTTGTGATTTTGTTTCTTAACAGACACAACGTCTTAGGACGATCTCAAGGTGTGGAACATATGGGGAACATCCAGCCACATTTAGCGTTAGCCCTGTTAGTTAGTTGGGCTTGTATCTACCTCTGCATTTTCAAAGGAATAACTTCCTCTCGAATCGTAAGTATGGTGTTTTCTTTACATTCAAGTTTAACTGACAAAAAAATTGTGTTCGACAGGCAATAAACTTTAGCACACTCTTTTTTTAACTTTAAAACGTATCAGCTATTAGACGACGTCACACAATGTTGAAGGTCTACCTGATATCCACGTTAGCGATTTAAATTTGGCGTTCGTAAACAATAGCATTTCGATCAACTGGCCCCATTCCCGTATATGAAATGACATGGTAACAGCCCTGAAGAAAAATTATTAATTAACTTTTATTGTACGTTTCTGTACATTGATTATACAACCGTCAGACGTCTTGATAATGGTTTGATTAATAGTTGATAAATTAAGTCCAGTGACTTAGTGAAATCAAAGAACAGCCAAACTAGAATTTATTCAAATTTGATACTGAACAAGAGACTTCTATCAACCCTATATTTGTAAAACAGTTATATTTTGCTGGCATTAGAACATATTTCCCTTTAAAAAGCATTTTGGGCGCTCTTATGGAACCATTTAAGGTCCTTTAATCGTGTCTGTCGTGGAACCCTTTATGGTTCTCTATGCAACCCTCACAGCAAAAGGTCCTACGTATTTTTTCTATTCATCTTGTATCAAAGAATCATTTTGTCGTAATGGTTCCACATAGTATATGTGCTTGTCAAATAAAAGCAATTAAGAGAAAATATTGATTTTCAAACTTTTTAGGCAGTCTACATCACAGCCACTTTGCCTTTTTTGCTACTTATTATCATCTTCGCTTGGACGGCAACATTTCCTGGCGCTGTGGACGGAATGCTAGTGTACATAACACCTGACTGGCAACAAATGAAGAACCATCGGGTAAGATTTGAGTGGAATTAAAGCAATATATTTATCCGATGATTAATCCAAACTAACAGTTCATTATTCATCATCATTGTGGAGACTTAACCCAGAAAAACCCACGACCTTGTTCTGGTTATTACCCCCATAACGTCAATATGAATTCAACCCACGACACATGAGGTTGGGAAAGGCAGGAGTAATTTTCACCCTCCATAGCGTATCCTCTAGGCCACTCCGTCACAATGGGCCGTTTAAGAAATATGATCGCACACATACCTTAAATTAAGTTATTGCAAAAATGAGAGACACGACAAATAGACTTGCTCATTCCTTATCGATGTGTAGCTTTTTGTGAAGACAATTCCGCTAGTCTCGAAGCCGTTCTCTGCCATCTATAACGAAACACACCAACTACAATGGTACCGAACCAAATTAAATGTTTGTGGAATGAATCTACCTTAAAAAAATAAAATAATTTTTTTTTTCTATTTTTTTTAATGATTGATGTACTGGTATTGCATGAAGTATCTTCGAGTATTTCACTTGTATAACGGATGTGTAATCCACCAGTAAGTGAGTCAAGAGTAGCTCTCAAGACAGTCTGGGAACTTTGGGATACAGCTCGACATCAAAGCATAGGCCTGGCGTATTTATACAGCTGTAATTTGCCAGGCTACCACCGCACAGTTTACGTCGTTTTAGCGAATATCACTACATTAAAAAAAGTCTTAGTTTATGACCAAGCGGGCTGTACGCGAGCCATGGAGGTAAAACGACGACGGTGTTAATCAAATGACTTGTATATTTATAGCCGCAACATAGTTATTCTCCACGTAAGTCACCGCCCGCGACCGTGGCTTAGTGCCCAGCAAGGGCGCTTTCTCAGCCTTCTTCCATGTACCGTTCATAAGAAATCTCCTTTGAATTCGTGAAACTCGCCCAAGGGAAACTATGTTTTTTTTTATTCATTGTTATTATGTAGGTTTGGCTGGAAGCGTTCATTCAAGTTTTTTATTCTATTGGTACAGCCTGGGGCGGGGTAATCACACTTTCCAGCTACAACCCATTTCACCAAAACTGTTTAAGGTCAGCATTAACTTCATTTGGTAAACTGAATTAATAGGTGCAGAGTGCCGTATCTTTGAATTTCCACAAGCACTAATAAAAACTTGTTTCCAAAAAATGTTTTTGTTGTTTTTGTTTTTGATATTTGATTGAGAGGTAAAACTAGATTTGAAATGCTGAAAAATGTAAAGCACTTGATCGGTTAGAAGCTTGATGACGTATGCGTATGGGGAAAAATCATTGTTAAAATCCTATACTGTTACGTCACAACTTTTGGCGTGAAAATCTTAATTTGTGTGATATCTAATAATTAATTGACACATACTAGTTTGCTATAGGTTAACATGATTACTACAAATGATCACAACAGACCAAAAACGTAAGAGCAAAAGGGTTCGAGTGCACATCGAATTTCTTTTTCATTTTTTCATCCGGGATTATGGGTTCAATAAGTACTGACAAATAACATTTGATATACTGAACTTAAACCAAAAAAAAAATATTTCGTTTATTGACATATATATCAAATTAGAAAGACATAGCCCTAGTATACCACAACCAGATTTTTATGTTTATTTTTTTAATTTACAGAGATTCCATAATTGTCACCTTAGCAGACACTTTTACGTCTTTATTTTGTGGCTTTGTGATATTCAGTGGTCTGGGTTACATGGCTCATCAGACGGGAGTGCCTGTTTTGGACGTGGTGTCGTCCGGTAAGTTGCGGTCGATCTACAGAGATTATACGCCCCATTTTGTGGAATTTAACTACTTCGGGATTTGAAGTTGGGCTCAATCTGTAATGTAGTGGACTTACCAGCTGATTTCAGGTTAAATAAGGCTAAAGTGTCATTTAACATATTTAATGGGTCAGAAAGTTCCGTATATCAAAAACAATTGGACAGTAGGCTACTTATTAAACCCATAAAAGTCGATAAGTGTAAAAACTTGAAATTATGCACTGTTTTGAGCACTGCACCTGTATCTCTTAATAAGGCTACATTATATGATAGACTATTAGTGATAAATAATTCTTTGTCTATAGTTTCTGTCTAACGTTTTTCTGGTCGAAAATTTTGCTTCTGCTTTATGGAAGGAGTACTTAAGTTTTCTGTGTTGTTCTTCCACAGGCCCCGGCTTGTCGTTCGTGACGTACCCTCAAGTGGTATCTACAATGCCTGTGCCACAACTGTGGGCATCGCTCTTCTTCATACTTTTGTTCTTTCTGGGAATCGACAGCGCTGTAAGTAAAACGACCCTTTTTTTTCACGAAAGTTTCATGAAAGTTTTCACTGAGATATTGTTCGGACTTGAATTGACACGGTATCTTCTTTTAACACAGCCAATATTAATGATTCCTCGGAAACCTTCGAGGAAAAATTATGTATTACATTTTATCGTCCTTTAACTGCTTCAGTAAAACTAATTTTCACCGTCACATGACAATATTTCCTAATATTCCAATACTTAACGTTTTATTTACCTTAAATACTTTTGAGGCTGTTATTTTACAGTGTGCATCATTAACAAAAATAGTATCAAAATCAATAAGTAGATTACCTTTATCTGTCGAAATTAATGTTAAAAATACCATGGCTTCTGTTTTAATATTATGACTGCCAATGAAGTGTTTAACATACACTCTTAGAGATAAATATGGCTCTTATAGAACTCTATAAGGTTCTTCAGTCATGGCTTTGGTGTAACCCTTTATGGGTCTGTATGGAACCATCGTAATAACTGTTCCAAGTATTTTTTTTCTTATTACATCAACGCCGTTTTTGTCGCAATGGTTCCATAACGATGGTTCCACCTATTCTAAAGAACCGGTTTTGCCGTTATTGTTCCCTCCTGATGGCTTTATCTTTTGACAAAAAAACCCATCAAAGATTCATTATTTCCAAGAGTTTAGTAAATTACAATAACAACTCCACAGAAAGATAATGATTCCATTTCGACTAAATGTGTGTGTATCTATTGTCTAGTATAGGCTGCGAAGTGACTTGGTGTCTTGGCGAAACGGATTGGAAGAGACACCCAAGCAAGTTATTATGCTTTCTTTCTCTTTGTGACAGTTTGGCATGGTAAAGACTGTGGCGTCCGGTCTCTTTGATATGTACCCTGAAACACTCGCTTCTAGAAAAGCAATCGTTACTTCCATAGTATGTGTTGTGAGCTATCTTGCTGGATTACTTTTCGTGACTGAAGTAGGTATAGTGACTAATTTATGACCCGAAACAACTCTTATTAATTTACAACAGCCAATTGTATGAAAGTAATCTGTCCGGCATGTATGCTTGTGCTAAAACAACCACGATGTCATTCACTGCTTCTGATCATTTTCAGTACAACTCCAAACATACAATATACATATAAAACTAGTGGAAAAATTCTTAATTCTTTTTATACCGGTGAATGTCAAATTACTGCGTTTTAGCAGACCATGATAGCATCAAAACGATTCCCATTTCTTACTTCCATCCTTTCATTTGTTTCTTGGTTTCTTGATTTATTTTTAGATATTTATATATTTATTTTTAAATATCTTTGATATATATTTTATTTCATTTTTTTATTTTTAAAATTTTTAGATTAATTTCATTATAGTTTTGCATTAGGCATAACATCAGCTTTAGCATGTTTTATATTAAGGTTATTTTTATTTTGCATTTAATTATTTTAGGGTGGTGTGTATTACTTCCAATTGTGTGATTGGTACTTGTCCTTCTTCGCCGTCATGCTGGGCGCTTTGTTAGAGTGCCTCGTCGTTTCATATCTATACGGTAAGACAGACCTTTCTAAGTAAACGATAAATCGTGCTTTCGCCAAAACAACAAAAATTGCTAAAACCCACTAAACTCCACTAAAGATTAATTGTTTGAATGATTGAGGTATATATAAATATATAAATTTATCGGATGATTAAATGTCTATTGAGAATGACCTTGCCTGTATCATATATTATGTACATGACAATGTAGGTATTCTCTGCCGGCTTTCTTCTGACTAGAGACTTTTTTGGTCCCAACTGCTGGCGGGAAGGTCTGCGACAGTCCTTGTTTTTAAATAGGACAAGTGTTGGTCAAAACAATCAGATATTCAAGCCCGGTTCACAGTGTCACATAGGCTTACGGATGATACTTTTGTCATTATAGTGTGTACAAAACATGTTTGAACGATAAAATGGCAAATATCAAATCATTTGTCTGGAATAGGCTTTCTAAAACTGGTCTGTGTCAATGAAAATGGCGTGATTAAAAAAACACACACATGCATTTAATACTAAATTTCGAATAATTTTTAAACGTAAAGACAATTTACGAATCTCCCCCAAAACTTCCCCAAAAATTCAATATGGTCAAATACATGAGCAACTGTATGTTTTGAATGAGTGGGTGTGTGGGTGTGAGACATACTGAATTATCTCCCTTGGAAAATATATAATGTTTGACCATTACGTTATGTTCTCCACATAAACTCCGGGTTAAATTAATTGGCTTTTATAACTTTTGACGAAATAGTCCTCCACGATTAGGGAATAGCAGTATATTATTAGAAAGAAGGAATGATCTTTATCTGGAGGATTTCTGCTCTTTCTAGCTTGTCGTTTAGTCCGTTCCCTAATGACATATATAGTTTCCACTGTAGAGCTGTATAGTTTTGACCGAACTTGCCGGCACACATCAATCTGATTAAAATAGTATTAAAGCCATGTTGACTTTCATATGCGTTTAAACTTCAGCTGAATAATTGGCGGACATATGTTTGGATAACAAAGTTTAACATAATCAATGCATGCAAGATGTGGTTTTGTAACATCGGCTGTAATGTTTCCTCTGTTCCAGGTATCGATAAATTCTTGGGTCACATTAAAGATATGCTAACCATGGTCAACAAGTATGTCCTAGTGTTCATGAAATACAGTATAATGTTTGAAATACCTATTGTGATGGCGGTAAGTAGTGGGTTCGGAATTTGCTAAAAAGCTTAAACAAAGTTTTGATTTTTTTTAAATTAAGAGAACAGCAAATACACTTTATTCATAATTTTACACAGGGCAGACCAAGATGCGCATTATTAAATATTCTTGGTGCATTTTACTTTTAATTGTTTTTTTGAGAGTTCTTTAGAAGAGGATGATTCTATATAAATCCATAATGACAACAACAGTTCTGTGATATTAGAGGAAAGGGAAAATACTAGAACAGTTGCGGTGAGGGGTTTATACTGAACAATAAATGGTTCCACCATCTAGAGTCATGACTGAACAACCTTGGAGAGTTCCATTAGAGCCATACTATTCTGAAAGCCTAGAAACCTCTAAAATGGTTGAATAGATTGCAGAAAAACAAAGACAAAACTTGGAACAATGTGCAAATTAGAAGCATAGGTCTTAGTGGTTTATTTATATATATAAAACATCAGTGAAAACGCGCCTGGAATCATTAAATGCATAAGGCTTAATAATACGGGCTACATAATCTACTTCCTCTAAACAACGCTATAACTTCCGGTTTTGTTTGTCAATTAAATGTTTGGACATTAATTGGTTCTGCAGCTAAAATGACGTTTTATCTTTTTCAGACTGGGTTAATTTTTACTGTGGTGACATTCAGGTCTCCAAGTTACGGTGATTATGTTTACCCCGAATGGACTAGTGTGTCTGGATGGTTACTAGGTACTACAGTCACGCTACCTATCCCAGGAATCATGGTATACCAACTACTAAAGGCCAAAGGAACTCTGGTTGAAGTAGGTTTTAACTATATTTCACCTTTACTCGAAAACAGCCAGTCGATATTTGAAATTGTGTTGTGTGAGATATATCCATGGTAGGTCTACGTATAAGCCTACTTTATAACAAGGTGAGACAACTTCGTCGATTTAGAAATCTCAGAAATCAGATAAAATGGAATATCGAACAATTAAACAATATTTTGTTCGCCTGGTGATTCCACGCCATCTCACGCATAAACATATATATCCGTTGTGGTCCTTATAACAACCACTTTCCTAGCGTAAAAAACAATTTCAAAACAAATAGATGTTTTCGAAATGATCGTTCTGTAAAATAAAAACAGGCAGAAAAAAAAAAAAAAAAAAAAAACACAAAACAAATCACCCACCCACCTTTTTGTCTATTGGGTGTTTTTAATACCCAGACAAACGTTTAGATCTGTTGTCCCCCGAGCGCAGAGTAAAGAGGTTATGATAACACTCGGAACATTCTAACCATAACTGAGAAGGCAGTTAAACACAGTTTAGTACAGTGACTTTGAAAGAGTAATTAGAAAATAGAAATAGTACTGCTGACTCGTCATTCTTGTAACCACGTGAAACCACGAGACGAATAATTATAAACGAGAGATGATACATTTTATTAAATTTCTTAAATATTAAAATGAACCAATCCAGATCAAAACGTTAATCTGCAAAATAACAGAAAGGTTACAGGGTATGTCAAACAATTTGATCTGGTGCCCCCCTCCCCCGAGTGTCGAGTAAAGACGTTATGATTACGTTCGGAACATATTAACACAAACCATGAAGGCAATTTAACATAGTTAAATACAGAGATTTTGGAAGGTAAGTATAAAATAGAAATGGTACTGCTGACTCATCATTTTTGTACAACCACGTGACGAAAAATAAGCTGGAGCAGACGCATGTTATTAAATTGCTCTGCTGTAATAGAGACACGTGTGATCATCCACACACTTGTTGGTGGGGTTGACGATCTATTTATTTTGTATTTTAATATATTCCTTATACACCTTACTAAATGAATTTGATCTTACATATTTTTCTTCGTAAGATATGTCTATTAAGATATTGTCAAATCAATAAACCGTTGACACTATGTAAAACATTATCGTGATAGGTTATTAAAGCTTACTCAATAAATCTTAATGTCCATGTTTCAGAGATTCCGACAGGCAATTAGGCCAAGGATTTCTAGAAAAGGACACCAAGAGATGGAACTAAAGGATACAAGCGTTGGGGATGTGTTACTTTCAAAACCACATAAGGATGTTGTTTAATTTGAGAAATAAGTCCCACGGTCTTGAGATCAGTCTACTGACCAGAGAAGATATATATATCCAACATTCTTTACATATTATGAACTAAACTGGGATATATCCAACATTCATCACATATACTGACCTGACATGAGATACATCCGACATTCTATATTTCCAACATTCATCACATATACTGGCCTGACATGAGATATATCCGACATTCTATATTTCCATCATTCATCACATCTACTGGCCTGACATGAGATATATCCGACATTCTATATTTCCAACATTCATCACATCTACTGACCTGACATGGAGATATATCCGCCTTCCTTTGCATCTACCGGCCTGACATGAGATTTATCCAACATTCCTTACTTCTTCTGGCCAAAAATGAGATATATCCCACATTACTGACATATACTGTCCTGGCATGAGCTATAACTAATATTCTCACATCTACTAGCCTAGAATGAAATTAATCAAACATTATTGACATCTACGGTACTGACCTGACACGAGATATATCCAACATTCGTTACAATGTATGAACGTACATATAATGTATAAATGTATGAATAAAGGCAGTATTCAAATTTAAGGCGTGTTTTCTTTGTATTGGCCAAATTTACAGTAAAGCGGTTCTGTTTTAGTGAAGGAATGGCATTATAACATGTCAAAATAAATATTGTGGCTACTTTGCTTAGTCTCAGCATTCAGCGCCAATGATTTACTCAGCAGTATGGTCCATGTAGCATTTTATTCGACATAAACTATTTTTTCTTGTTGAAGTTGAACCAGTGAGCGTTAATAAGACATTTGCTACAGATATAGCTGTCAGTGTCGTCTATCTGTCATCCATGGAACGGTAAGTTTCATAAGTAGCAGATTGATCTCCCTTTTTGGTCATCTTATAGAATATAGCAGACAAGCGGGGCTCATTGTAAATAGACCTAACATGTACCAAAGAAAGGATAGTAAACAAATGATGTCAGAGACTATGACAGTGTTTGGACTTGTCGGTCAGCAATACATTTTGTGGACAGACTGACCAGTCTAAAAACTTCGGTATGGCCCAAAGAACCAAAATTTATTTCTTATTTTATACCGAATTTGCAAATTTGTCAGAAATTCTCCACTGCTGATTGAACCATATGTAAAAAGTTTTCCAGATAAGTTGAATTCTTTTCTACATTATTTGAATTCTTTTCGACATATGTGAAATGCTTTTTCACATAATTATGTCAAATAAAGACAATTATTTTACATATGTGGAAAAGAATTTCACATACTTGGAAAGTATTCAACATATGTAGAATAAAGGTACAAGTGATAAAAGAGCTTGTCATACAATACCCGATGTATGCACATATATATCATATGTGATGATCTAACAGCGGTGTGGTGGTATCATACAGTTCTACAGCGGCTGAATATTAGATGTGTACAAATACATTGGCAGCAGTTAATTGTTTGGATAAAGATAGTAATTTACCGAATTCTTAAGCCTGTGCATCGCGATAACATCTATAGTTTACTATAATAGTTATTTGGTTTGTTTAACCTCTATAAGAAACGAGATTGTTTAATTGATTGGTGTTAAAGAGGAACTAAAATAGTTAACACGACTTTGAATAGATAAAATAAAAATACAATTTATTTTATAAAAATTATAGACAGAACATGGAAATTTACAAAAAAGAACAGAAAGCATTTTCAGGATTAAAATCCAAAATCATCTATTATAGCACTTACAGTAACAAAGAATTGTCCACTTAAACACATTTAACATAGGTTCCGATATCACTTTTTTTTCTTGGTCTTTCAGTGAGGTCACGTTGTTCTTGAAAGCTTCAGGAAGATCAGTGATAAAACATGAATACACAGATGAATCATCTGATATCCTCTTAATTGAAACTGGTAAATTGACACTGGTAAGAATTGGCCTATTATAGATACTGATGTTTTCACTTCAAAGTCAATGACCTGCTCATGTTCATGGACAACTAACATGTATCTACTTTCACAATTCGGCTATGTTCGATAGTTTCCGTCTCTTCGTGAGTATTTATGATCACACTTTCGTAGCTTCCTGGGTACATGTGTCTTTAGGTAAAACGACAGGGATGATTTCAAAGTTGTCAAAAACAAAGTAACGATTGAAAAAGGTAAACGTTAACGACACAGGCAACACATGTTGGGCATTGAATCGACAAGATTGCTCCATATCACTCGGGTTTTCAAAGCTGGACGAACAAACGACAACCAGGGTTTGAACGTCTGAGTCCATACTTATGTAGGAGTCGGTTTTGCGGGATAGGGGAATATGTCTTTGTAAAAGTCAAAACCAGTCACAACCGTGGAATGTTCAAATTTGAGATTCTCACAACCTAAGTTGTATTTGTCCATCTTGACAAAGATCTTTCTTGGCCGTCCTAGGAATTTCAGATACTTCTTCCATACAAATTGTTTGATAATTTTCTCTAAAGAGACAGGTGGGGATAAATCCAGTGTTGTAGATGAGTACATCATTTGAAGTATGCTGAAAAAGAAGAGAGTAGTTTTAGAAATCAAGGCTGGAATTCCTTTTAGTGATACGTATTTTATTGATAAGCTGGAAAATTGACACACACGCATTCTACATGGTTATAAGTTTAAGTGGAATAGATTCGTTGAGATCAGTGACATTATCGCGTATTACAAGATATTATTTGTAAAAACTTAAACCTTTATAATAATAATGATACGATGCAATGCTATTGTAGCTTTACAGTACAATAAGTCTGGAATAGCTGACATGATAAAATGAAACCAAAACCATACCTAAAACTGGATTGCAAATGATAAGTTTTGAACTCTGCTCGTATATATAGTCATGTGAGTAACTCCTGTCTTGTGAATAAATCTCAGTTGGAGAATTCACTCTTTGGTCTAGCAGTTTAACTGGATAAACACATCACTTTTATTTAGCCGCTCGAGGTAGCAAAGGCGAGACGTCATACAGATACAGCGGGTTTCACGTGAGCTAATCTCACACATTACCAATTTTGTTACGGACTATCCAAACAAACACTTCCCTTATCCGCTGCTTATAATCCCTTAATAATGTTTTTAATAAATCGAGCCAATGCGCTAATTACTCGTTATAATCACACTGATTAATAGCATTTCACTTTGAAAACAACATCAGGCCGTGTATCGTGTTTTAGAAGACCTAGAAGAGATTTTTTCGAAAGCAAAATTAAACGATTGGAAAATTACCAGACAAAAAGATGCATATCCAACCAGTCATTATTCTTGGTTTACATCAGCGTGTATATACGGCTGGAAATTTCCCAGCATTCTTATCCAGGACATTCCTTGCTAAATTACTCGAAAGGAAATTAATACTGTTTAAACCAGAAAAAGTTCCCTTTTTCAGAGTTAAAGTTCTTGTTAATATATTTTACTTGAATGTTTTTCTTGGTTTTAGAAACATCTCACCAGGTTATGAAACACGATAGGTATCTTATTGTAGTCAAATGTAAATGAAAGCACAATAAGCACAACCACATATTCAGGTGACCATTCTGTATTAATATCTTAAATTTTAAACCTGTTCTTCAACTAATACATTATATAATTTACCATAGTTCCTGTGCAAATCATCTACGTTCTGAAGTAAAGTGTGTTGAATATATAGCAATTGCGTTTTTCTGAAGATTCTCATTTATGTTTGTACCAGTAGATGACAGAGGGTATTTAGTTGGTATAATATAGGATCAGTTAGACCATCAAATATCCAAACGTATTTTTAATGATAGTTTGTCTGAGAATTATTGTATAATAAGTTATTAGTTGGAAACTATGGTTTTAGGGGCGTTAAGTGTTTTTATATGTTGGGATCCTTCAATCATGTCTGTCATTTTCATAAATACGTTACAAAGCCGATTTTCTACCATTTGTGTTTGGTAAGAACAGGGATTTTTCAGCGTTATATAATAAGTCCGTGGAATTGTTTCGGAATAATACACTTGTACATTGTAGTTGACTAACATTGATGATAGCAATGTAAATATTTAGTAACGATTTCAAGTAGGGATTGGGAATTATACAAGTATTGTTCGTTTTATATACAATATTTAATTTAAAAAAACCCACTGGCATAAGAAAAATTATTGCCTATCATAATCTAACTAAGATCAAATGTGACCACGTGCAGTGGTCAATGTGAGATGTGTTTACTCGATGGCATTGTTTAGAATAAGTAATACCTAACTTAGGGATTAAATGTAGCAGATGCGTGCAGGGTTTGATTTCATAATCTATACTAAATTTGTAATATGTACAAGTAATCTGACGACATCACCATGAGGTAACTTACTTATTATCTATACCCGGGACATCAATGATTTTACTAATGCTATGATCAAAAAGGGTTTCTATTTTGCCGATTTTCTCCTGGGGTTTTGAGAAGACACATATTGCTCAGAAGCGGTCTCAGTAGACTATAAATATGAGTAGAGTTCAAAATCGACATTCGACATTCACTTGGCAAGGTATGTATATGGTTTCATTTTGTATTCTGAACTCTGGCGGTAATTTCAAATTTGATCACACTAGTCGGCAAATGAACGATATGGAATTTAAGAATGCCAGATCAGTTGAGTAAAAACAAATGAATTCCCACGAGCGAATATCTTACGAGGGCATCTGTTCTGTTTAAATGTATTGTCTATATAATCCTACATTGATAACATGCACTGTTAATAAAATTTTAAAACTCTATTAAAGAACTACAAACTACTTTAATGTCTTTATTTATATTTCTTTGAATTCTGTTTTCAGAAATATTTCGATGATGTATTCGACAACTACCCTCGATTCTACGACTATCTGTTTGGAGAGAATTATAACTCAATTTGTGTGGAAGAGGTACTTGAAATTCCTGGGACGACCAAGGAAGTATTTTGCCAAGAAAGACAAATGCAACTTTGAGATTGATTGGGATAATCTGAACTTTGAACATTCAACAGTTGTTACTGGTTTCGATCTTGAAAAAGAAACATTCGACTCCGTGGATGTTCCTTCTGTATGTTCTGATGGCCGAAGGTTAAGACGGAATGCCCGTAACACAGATTCCTATATAAGTATGGATTCAGACGTTGATGCCCCGGTTGTCATTTGTACCGCTGGATTCCAAAATCCCACTGACAGAGAACAGCGTTTTCGATTCCGTGCAGAAAGAGATTTGCCAGTTACATTATCTCTGAGTTTCTTCAATCGGTATTATCTTTTTGACAATTTTGCCAATATGCAGATCATGTTGCCGAAAGATACAGTATGTGAAGAAAGTGTTATCGTCAATGCTCACGGTGAGACAGAAACTATTGAGCAGAGCAGAACTGTGCAAGTAGATACGTGTATTTCTGTAGATCCTGGTCATCGTGCCGAATCCATGTGTGTCGTTCACGAACATGAACAGACACTTGGCTTAGAAGTTACAACTTCTATTTCTTTGAAAGGACAATTCTTGCCAGTTATAATTAGAAGGAAATCTGACGATTCGATAGTCTACACATGTCTTATCACTGACCTCTCTGAAGTCTTCAAGAACAACGTGACACCACTAGTGAAGGTGGTTAGTTCTGACGTCATGATTACATCACGAGGTCGATGTACGATTTCAGGCTGGAAGGACCAGGAAACAATAGTAATGTCAGAACCCATGTTAAGTGTGTTTGTATAGACAACATTTCACTATTCTAAGTGCTGGTGATAAGTGAATCTGAATTAATTGATAAAAGTGCTCCATTGCTTTGTGATATTTATTTTTTATATTTGTTGTTATACTGTTCACGCAAAGTTTGATTGAATAAACAACTTGAAACTTAATCCTGATTCCTGTTCTTTTCCAAACAAAATTAAGAAACAGATTTACACTTTAACATTTACTATTGAACAAGCTGCGGTATGTTGCAATATCGGAATTACATATTATTATTAATATTATATAGACGATAATGAATGACATAGATCTAAAATATTGTTGTCAAAGTTTATTTCCTAATTAATTCAATAGTTTTTTACAGGAAACCATAGTAATGTCCGAACCCATGTTTAATGTGTTTACATAGACAATACTTTACTATTATAAATGCTTCTAGTATGTGAATCTGAAATAATTAACAAAAGTGCTATCATTGCTTTGTGATATTTATTTTTATATTTGTAGTTATAATTTTGACACAAAGATTTATTGAATAAACAATTTGAAACTTAATCCTGATTCCTGTCCCTTTCCAAAAAAATTTAAGAAAATGATTTACACCCTCTTTTTAACAAACTGCCTTACCGGAATTACATGGTATGACAATTCAATGATATAGGAAATGACGTAGTTCTTACAGAGCAAAATACCTTTAAAAAATCAGACTGTAAAGTCTACAAAAGTCAGACGGTTAACCAAGTAACGAAAACACTGCTTAATTGTATATCTGAGGATTTGAATTGTACAATTTGGCTTTTCACTGATGATACGTCAGATTGTGTGACGTGAAGGACGCCACTGGAGAAAAAACACGCAGGTCTAAAAACAAAGTATGAACTCGAATAACGATAAATATAGGATTCGTTATACAACTCATAAAGGTTATGCCAAGATTACGGTCTTCCAGCTATGTATAGTAGATTCGTTTTTCAACTCTCATTGATTAATAGTGCTTTGACAGTATATCTACCAGTAAAGACCGTCTTCCCATCCCGTGGTTTGTACAAACAGATAACTGCTTATCCATTTTCAAATCACGAATGACGGCATATGAACGGCAGCTTCATTTTCCATATTAACGTGAGTCGGCACCCAGCATTGAAAGGGACTTCATTATGTAGCTTACAAATAGAAACCAACGAGAAACACCTTTATTTGCGCCTTAAAAGTTCTAACTAAAGGAAATAACCGCCTATGACACTCTGTTTTAGGTCCTAAATGTGGATTTGAATATCTTACACATAAATAGCCAAAAGATTCAGCTCCTTTCGGTTACAAAATAAATTAAATTGTCCATGACAACCAAATTTCTGTTACTAGTGGTATTGACGCAAGTAAACAGATTACTTCTCCATGGCAGCTATATACACCGACAGTAGACACCATAATTAACATAATTTCCTGGTATAACAATTCAATGATATAGGGAATGACGCAGTTCTTAAAGGGCAAAATATCTCGAAAATCAGACGGTAAAGTCTACATAAGTCAGACGGTTATCCAAAAATAACGAAAACTGCTAAATTTGTTATGATTTGAATTTTACAATTCCAGCTATGTTTAGTAGATTCGTTTTTCAACTCTCAAAGGTTGACAGTGCTTTGACAATATATCTGCCAGCAAAGACCGCCTTCCCCCATAGTATGTACACACAGATAACAGCGGACCCGTTTTCAAATCACAAATAACGACACAAGAACGGCAGCTTCCTTTCTTCTAATATTACCGTGGGCCGGTACCCAGGATAGAGTAACTTCGCTACTTATTGATTGTAGACTTCTAAGTCAATCCATTAGGATTACTGTTCTATGGGTTTATGTTCCAAATCCATTCTAGGGCTTTTATAATAGCCATTAGCTCGCTAGAGTATACAGATATATTGTCAGGGAGTTTAATTCCTTTTTGTATTTTAAGTTCTGGTATAACGCATGCAGATCCTGTGTTGTTTTGCTCGTTTTTTGGAACCGTCCGGGAACAGTTTAAGGTCACCATAATGTTGGTCTATATATTCCAACGTGTTCGCCCTGATATATACGGGCTTATCTTTTTTCGTGAGTATATCGTGGATTTTAATGTCTACGTCTGCAGTCAGACGAATAGTGCTGTCGGACATGATATATATTCAGCATTCTTTACATCTAATGACTTGACATGATATATATATTCAACTTTTGTTACATCTACTGGCCTGGCATGAGACATATCCAACATTCTTAACATCTTCCAACCTGACATAAACTCTATGCAACATTCGTTACATCTACTGGCCTGAGATGAGACATATCCAACATTCTTATCTTTTAAAACGTTTATATGGATTAAAATAGGCAACACGACTGTAACTGGAATTTAATGAAAATATAATTTATTTCACTAAAATTTTAGACAGAACAACAGAAATTTACAAAGCAAAAAGCGCTTTCAGGATTAAGATCCAAAATCATCTATTAGTAGCATTTATAGTTACAAATCATGGTCTCCTAAAACACATTTAACATTATGTTTCGACATCACTATTGTTTCTTGGTCTTTCCATCCGGAAATCTTACAGCGACCCCGTGATGCAATTGTGACGTCAGACACGCGGGGCTTACTGTTAATAGATCTGAAATATACCAAAGAAACGATATTAAACAAATAATCTAGGGATCAATGACAGTTAATGGACCAGACAGTCAGCCATATTATTTTGTGGACAGACTGACCAGTTTAAAATTTTTGATATGGCTCAAAGTATAAAACATTACTTGCTATTTTATAATGAATTTGAAAATTTCACAAAAATTTTCTACTGCTGATTGAGCCGTATGTAAAATTCCTTTCTACATAAGTTGAATTCTTTTTTACATCAGTTGAATTCTTTTCCACATAACTTGAATTCTTTTCGACATATGTGAAATTCTTAAAATAAATAGATAAGTTACAAATGTACTTTTCTACCACATGTACTTGGTAAGAACAAGAATATTTCAGCCGTATATGATAGGCCCGTGGAATTGTTTCGGAATAATACATTTGTATACTGATATTATATGTAAATATTTATGTAATGATTAAAAATACTTATTCTTCGATCACCAGTTAAACAATGGCACCCCACAGGGCAATGTCATAAGCCCAACTTTATTTAACATCCTCATAAATGGTTTAGCTGAAGAAATATCTTTGAAACATCGGCTAGTTCTTCAATTCAATTCTTTATTACACTCTAAAGACCACCCTGGGGCGGCACGAGGGGTACAGCAGTATATTATATAGAAACATGGCAAACATATGTACAAAGCACAAATTAACAAGAATTAAAGTTATAAGACAAAATACAAGTCTTATTAAGATGTAAACCTTAGGATATGTATATTTTGATGTATTTAACTATATTCTTTTGCACAAGACTATGCTCAGAAGTGAACAGTTCTCTTGTTTTCAAAGCAGAAGGGTTTGTATAACAAAATCGTGGTAGATATAGTTTTCTTATGTTGATCAAATTTGGACAAATAAACAAAAAATGGAATTCATCCCCTAAAACATTTAAATTACAATTTTTACAGATCCTATCTTTCCGGGGTACACCCGTCCACCTGCCAGTTTCTATTGGTAACTTATGGTTACTTGTTCTAAATCTACTTAGTATTATCCGTGATTTAGAATCTAAAGCCAGTAGATAAGATTCTATACTTAAATTAGTTTTTATGATTTGATAAAAACTTGACTTTGAAGACGTTATCATGTCGTTGGTCCATTTTTGGTTGAACTGGTCAATCAGAATTATTTTCACAGATCTGACGAGAGCATGGGTATTGTTTACTTGTTGGGAATCCCAAATAAAATTGAGACCAGTTTCATACAAAATTTGTTTTACATTATTCAACCACAAAACATTAATGTTATTACCTTTATACAAAAAGTACGTATATAACAGTTGGCAATACTTGCTGTTTTTACCTGTCAATAGGCGGCACCAATATGATATCATTCGTACCTTAACTTTTATTTCAATAGGATAAAGCCCCAGCTCGCCGTATACCATATAATTTGGGGTTGATTTACTCAGCCCTGTCATTGACTTCAAAAATTGTAGATAGAATGATTCAGTTTTTTCCATCTTTGCTATTCCCCAAATTTCACATCTATACACAGAATTGGAAGTATCATTTGATCAAATTGTTTTAACTGACAGTCAGTCGGTAGCTGATGATTGTGGATTTTATACGTTTTAAACAAAATAAAGCTTTCTTTGCCTGTTCTAACAGATGGTATTTGGCTGCAGAAAAATTACCCGTATATTTAAAGACAACACCTAGGTAACAGTATTCATCAACAATTCAATTTGTGTAAGACAATTCAGACAAATAGTCCATCTTCAAATCCTAACCAAGAATTGTGACGTTTATTATCTATAATCCCCAACTTTGCTTGCAAACACAAAAATTTAACTGGTTTCTTCAATTCAGTCTACCAGCGCTGTATGCAGCTAATAGCTTTGATTGGATATGTCGATGGCCTAGTTTAATTAGGCAATCACAGCTAACTACATACATCACTTATAGTCTGAATTTGTTTTAGGCAAACAAGTCCGTGTTTGCAAGCAAAATTTGATAATTTAGGCTAACTAACATCACAATTCTGAGATAGGATTGGAAGATGAACTATTTATCTCACACGGGCAGGTGGTATTTATTTTTTTTTTTTTATGTGATTAATGGACTTGAATCGGTTAAATTTCACCACGGTACATAGACGACCTCTAGGGTACCAAGACCCTGTGGTTCAGTTCAGGAAGCACACTGGCTACCACTAATCCACAACCGCGGGACCAGTGTAAAGAGAGCTACTGAGAGTGAGTTATGACATTGGTTGTATACTATATGTTAACATGATATATGAAATATCATATGTGAGCATTCTGTCATAATTAATAAGAGCTTATACTGATTCTTATGTTTTATTGTTCATTTTAGTCACTCATTCGGATCTTGTATATGTTAATACAAGCACCCATGATAAATATGTAACACTAGTAACATATGTAATGTTATTTTAAAGAGTTAAAGCTTACATTATATGAGATGCATAACTTTAGTGTTGTGATTAAGTCAGTAGATTATATTCTGTTTTATTGTTTATAAAGTTCACTTTCAAGACAACGACATTGCTATATTACAACTTTGTTATAGCAGAACGATATAATTCCAAATCATAAAGTGTCATTATTATTTTGTTTAGAAAGGATTTCTCCCATTTTGTATTACAGTATTGTATATAAACCTTGAATTGTGTGACGACAACTCGCCAGATGTATATTGGTTGTGAGATGCTATGTCCTGAGGAAATGAGATATATTAACACGATATCTACATATACCTACCCATACACATAAGTTTGTTTATTGCGTGTATAAAATATTTTAATTATATTTTTATTGTTTTTGGTTAAGTAGCATATCATGTTATGATGTAACGTTTCTAATAGCGACGGTTACGTTGACATAACAAATGTTTATGAATGGGAGATATTCTTGTATTCAATTGATACCTTGCTTAAGTGTATTGTTGAACAAACTGATTTAATGTTCATTACTATTACGGTTTTGATGTGAATTAGTAATGTACACATACTAGTTAGTGTAGTGTAGTCTGGTTTTATTGGTTGAACATTAACGAATTGTTATTCTGTCATATGATGTAGGAGCCTGTGTAGCCAGTTCATATTGGTCTTTTGCTGTGATTAAAAGTGAGTTACCATTGTTGCTTTAATAGATACTAGTAATACCTAAATCCGATTGGTATTGGTTCGTATGATAATAACTGTATTTCTTTTGTCGGTTGTAATTCATATTCATTTCCATATATAAAAGGGTGAATATCAATAAGTTGATACACAGTGCTATCCCCAGATATAAATCCTGATTAATACGAAGGGAGGATATTAAGCTGAAGCAAATGTGTAAATATATACTCATGCAAGCATCTTTCAAACATTTTGCACAAAGCACTTGCCAAAGTCAAAGGTTTGTTTTTTGAAGGGATACTTTAATCATCCTTTTTAATGTATTTCAGTAATGAAATCACATTTTTTTTCAAATGAGAGAGTCCGTTTCAGTATTCAAAAAACAGAATCAAAAGTGGCAAAGCCAGTTCAGTATTCGATTGTTTATGTAGCAAGCTTAAAATTAGACAAAGCATTACAAGCGTCCAAGTAAGCAAGCACAATGTTTTCCATAGTTCAAGATAAACCAGTAATATCGTAGGACTATCATCTGCCGGACAAAATACTCATTGGGAAAAATGGCGATATCTCCAGGTTCTTCATTTTCGATTTCTAAAAGAGAAAATATAGGAGATGAACAGTTGTGATCCTCAATTTAAGATTTGATTAATTTCAACATTTTTTTTTTTTTTTAGTTAGTTAAGATGTACTAGATATTTTATAATTTATTTGATACTCCCACCAGTCTTCTTTGATATGGGCACGGCAACGTTTCCTCATAAGAGAACGCGGAAAGGGATTCATCCACGGTTTATCTAAAAGTCTTATGACAACTTTTTTTTATTAGTGGTAAAGTGTGATAAAATACCGAAAAGAGGAGTTGAAAACAATCAACCGCATCATTGATTTTTGAATAATCACAGTAATTTATCGTTTAAATGCATCCAAATCAATCTGATCAAAAAACCTGATCTGTCGAGTAAAATAACAGGTCCGCCTATACCTTTGAATATTCATGTGACATATATTGCTTGATGATAGCTTCAAAAAGGTTCCAATACGCCACTCTCGGCTATAAAACCACCACATGATGTTAGTGTCAAATAGATTAATATGGCGTCATCCGTTACGGTTGAGTTATTATTTGGGTGCATGTGTCCGTATAGAAATACGATCCACCTTTGGATGACTTAATTAGCAATTTTCATTAAAATCCCCATAGATGACACATCTCCTAGACATATCATTTATTACTAAAGAGGTTGATCTTCGATTAACTTCCAATCGTGGGGGTGTTTTTTACGAGGTTTCCCTAACGGTTTTTCACCGTAATAAGGCTGTGTACAGTGCAAAGTGGACAATCCATCCATGCTTGAATATTAAACCACATTTTTCAATTCAAGTAAAACTAACCCTGACTGGGAGCGTGAGTGCATGGTTGGATATACTGATAAAATTTCTTCTAATATTTTCCAAGAAACTAGAGGGCATTGGTGCAGCTGCAGAAGCCCATTTGAACAAAGCATGAAAAGTACAAGTTTTCAGCATTTCTCTAAGACCTTCAAAAAGTTATCGTTTTTAACCTGAACGGTATGCACACAAAACAATTATTTAAACTTTCTTCAATATCGCCCTTACTAAAGAGTAATCTATCAATTGGATTATCTTTCTTTTTTTAAAATCCAGCCTCCCCACATTCAGTTGACAATTAGAAGAAGATATCTGCGCCGAACTCAATTGATGCCGAATTTGATTCAACTACAGTGCCGGACCACATCTTCATTGGTCCTTACAGGATGAGGGTAGATACCTTCATCCCCAACCCAACAAGGTGCTTCCAGTGTCAGAAGTTCGGAC
>JARFOD010157747.1:0-12154 GCA_031763545.1 Mopalia muscosa | reverse complement strand
CGTTGAGCGAAAACCCCGGCACATACCTTAATCGGTCCTTTTGGATTTTCGAGTTAAAATCTTGACAGAGCATGACTGTCAAAATTTTGAGTTACGTAGGCTGCAGTGTGATATATGTTGTCAAGGCTCAGAATGTAAACAACAGCCCAATCACCCCTCCATCAAATGGGGACAAATACACCCTAATGTGACCTATTTAGGCTATAATAATACACTGACCAGAAACCCCAACTCAATTACTTCACATCAACACCAAGTACGCCACTAAAAACAAATTTCCAGGACCACATCAAATAAAACAAGACAACACACCATTTTTAATATGAACTATATTCGAGGTTGAGAAAAAGCAAGTCAATAATGGTGGTCTTACGCCATAAGAAAGTATGCACCAGTGCAGGCAATATGAGACAGCCACGACTAGATGATATAACTACCATTTTTGAGAACAATGATGTCAGTTCCGTGTTTTAATTAACTAATTAACAGCTATGCTAATTGGATTCCCAGATGGATTCAACAGATGGTTGTCATTGAAAATATGCAATAAAAATAATTAGTTCATGTCGAAAAACAGTTGTCTTCCCCTTTAACATTTGGGTGGATGGAACAACAGGTGAGAGAGTATGTCCTTGGATGTACTATTGCAGTTTGTGATTAAACACATAACTATATATTGATCTAGGAACTTCACTCAACATATGACACAATTAAACATAATAGACTGCTATGATAATCAGATTTATCCCCTTAAAGACAATTTACAGACTTACAGGTGTGATATTTGCAATAAGAAGTCGTAAATTAACACGTCGTCTTTATCCATTAATCAGTTACTTAGTTGAATGATTGATTGATTAATTGATTGATTGGTTGATTGATTGATTGATTGATTGATTGATTGATCGATTGATCGATTGATTGATTGGTGTTATACGCCGTGCTTAAGGGTATTTAACTTATATGACGGCGATGTATTCTAACAATAATTGACACTAGCACAACCAAGGTGGGAAGTGTTTTCATAATGTTAGAAAGCTAATCTTTGTCCAGTGCTAAGTAAAGACAATTGCTACTTTTCAAAAAAACTTTACTAAGCCAGAGGGCCACACGTGCTGTGTCCGTTTCAACAGACTTGGGCCACCAATCTCATTTTAATCTTTGTCATTCATTTATGTGAAAAAGTTATATAAAAATTTCACTAAAATTTATTTAATTATAGTTTAAGTTGTTTTTTTTTTCAACCCTCTTTTCTCCGAAACCCGTTGAACTATATCCCTGAAATTCGGCATCCTTAGTAGGGACAACATAAGCTTGTACAGGCAGAACAAAAAAAAAACAAAAAAACAGACTGTTAAAAAAATAATTTTGATCCTCGAAGGGTTTTTTTTTCAACCTTAAACTTAATTAGCGTATTCTAAACCATAGTTTAGTCTACTTACGCTGGTAAATATGTGTCCAATGAGCAAACAGTTTTGGGGCACATTTATTTAACTATCACAGTCTAAGACAACTCGCGTACGCTATACCGAGTCGTCGCGCATTAGTTTCCGCAAATATTTTGGGAGATCGTAAGCCACAGACCAGCAGATAAAAGTAGTGCAAAACAATATGGTCCGGGTGTATCTTACAGTCAATGTATCGATGTATGAAGTAGAATTGATTCTTTTTTAGAAAGGTGGCGGACCGTGACTCTTCGCCACAGTTAACTGTGAGATGTGGGTCGAAATAAAATGAAACAGATATTTTTATTAAGAAAATAACTGAGTTTTTTATTTACTTTTAAAAAACTGCATTCGTAGAATTATAATGTACAGTACAACGTTCGCACAATTTACTGCAAATTTCCGATAATCTCTACAAAACATGGCACTGATCTAGGTTCATGCATTGCCCTATATAATATGGGTAAAGCGTCAACAGCTATCGTTTTATCGTTGCATGCATGTGCAGTAAGATAAAGCACCGAACAGGGAACAACCTAACACAGCAAAACCAACAGCACTCAACCATAGTGCAACCATAGCAATCTAAATTAAGAAAATGCACCTCAGCTAAACCAAAATACATCAATCCAAATCAGAGCTAACAAAAGTTGGCGGGAGGGAAGTCGTCACACACTTACCGCTAGTGTAATCCAAACTCTTCATCCGTTTTCCAATTAAATTGGTCGCATGGTTGTCATTTTTATTTGGGAAATATTGTCGGCACAACCTTTACAACTATGAATGGAATATTTCCAGACGCCAATTTCGAACCGATTTATTTTGTTTCATTATTGCATTTGAATTTATCAGAGTGGCATTCAATAATTATTATATTTTATATCTCCTAAATGTCTTAAAGAGTCAAGTTTCTAACCGATCATTCTTTGTTTTCTGATCTCAGGTACGGGGTATGCGATCATCGTCATGGCGTCTTACGTGGCTTTCTATTACAACACTATCATTGCCTGGTCCCTATATTACTTCTTCTCCTCGATGCAGTCTAAGGTTCCATGGATAAGCTGCAATAATCCATGGAACACGGAGTTCTGTACGTCATTTGATGATAGAAAGAACCGATCTCTCGTCAACGAGTTCTCACGATCGTCGTCTGAAGAGTTCTACAGGTACTATTCTAATATCATATGTAGGCCTACTGTGAAATTTTGATCTAATCGATTGATTGATTACTATTGATTGATTTATTATTGACATTTGATTACAATGAATGATCGAACAATGAGCGAATTGATGAATTGGTTAAGAATACGTTGAAGTATAGAGTGAAGTTACAAACGGAAAAGTGGACAAGGGAGAAAACGAACGATTGTGAACAAACAAATCGAACAATCGCTTCGGTCAAACCTTAATTACGAAATTAAATCCCAATGCAATTATCTGCCAGTAACTGGGCTAATAATTTTATTTTTGATTAGTGTGCCTTATAAGACTAATCTAAAACTTAACCATATTTCTGCTATAGCCGCAAAGTGTTGGAGACATGGCGGGCCGATGGCATATCACATGTTGGAGGTATCAAATGGACCATCGCCCTCTGCTTAGCTGGAGTTTTCACACTCGTCTACTTTGCTCTCTGGAAAGGAGTGAAGAGCTCAGGAAAGGTAAAATATACCACACGGCCAACACTGAAATGTGGGCTCCTCATGGAGAACTTGATGGGGTCCACACAGCTCTGCCTTTGAGATCCACCTTGGTCTCATGCGGTATAGATGGCGTTAATTGTTGACCATGTTTGATAACCAATCTGCTCTTTCTTAAGTACTCGCTACAATACGTTATGGGGTTGTGACAAGGGATCTCCGTCTAAACCTACCAATCTCTTTTTCTCAGACATTCAGTAAAACGGCCTGGTCCAGATTCCACAAAGCATTTTCTGATTTAAGTCAAAAGGTTACTCTGAGATTTTGAACAGCTGTCATAATTAATTTTTACAGTCTTGCTAACATTATAAAAACAATGCCCAATTATTAAATGTTTAAATTCAAAACTGAGAAATTTGAGGACAATTAAACAAATTCACCTAAATATAAAAATGCTTTGTGGAATCGGGCCCTCTGTCTTAGATATGACATAAACAACTGAAGTGTGAAACGCCTCAAAATGACCCAACCCTGTTTTGGCCGTATTTACAAATTAACGTTATCAATGACCAATATGAATAAATTTCTCTACAGAGATAGTTGCGTAAAGAAATTATTTTTATCTATGAAACATGTCTCGAAAACATGTTTCCATCAAATAAAATATTTTTTATTGTTTTTTGTATTTAATTTAGCTATAAAAATCGATTTAAAATGGGGAAAATCTAACGCATTAAATTGGTCAGAAGCTTGATAACGTATGCGTTTGGGGGAAAAATCATTGAATACACCCATACGGCTACGTCACAACTCTTGGTGGGAAAATATTTCTTGCATGATTTATAATAATTGAAACATAACTGTTTGTTTTAATTGAACACAGTTAACTTTATTCATTACCACAAATGACCATAACAGACAACAGTCCACAAACTTTACAGGTGTTCCTTTTTAATAGTGAGTAGGACATGGTTAACATGTGAGGGTTTCCTGCAGTGGAAGCCTCCCATGGGGATATTTGTGGAAGCCATGTGTAAAACTGGGTGCATCACATCAAACAGCCTAGTGCTTCATTAACCTGTTGTTATTGATACATTCATTGATGTCTTTCAGTTTCAACCAAAGCAGAACTATCAATGTATTAAAGAAAGTTTTTTTTTCTACATTTCCTACCTCTAAGTACCTCTAAGTAAATTTGCGTGCTACATACATTGTATTAGTGACTGTTAAATTGTGACATTACGACTCTCAATACAGTCTTACTCATGGGTGTGGTGGAACCCTTTATGGCTCTGTATGTAACCCTTACCCTTATTATATCAATGAACCGATTTTATTGAAATGGATCCATATATATGGTTCCATCTTTTAAAATAACCTTTTTTGCAGTTATGGTGCCATACAGATGATCTTATCTTTATAAACAAACCCCCCAAAAACCTTATTTCTAAGAGTGTAAATGTCTATGGATTGACACCGAAAAAGTATTAACTTCTGAAACAATGTTTTTGCAGGCTGTGTGGGTGACGGCAACGCTACCATATATGGTATTGTGTGTTCTTATAGTGAGGGGCTGCACATTACCAGGGTCACGTGACGGTTTGGAATTTTACTTAACACCTCGCTGGGAAAAACTCAAAGATCCTAACGTGAGTAAAATAGGAATCAATTAAATTAAAAATAAGTAAGAAAAAAATGGATGGGGATTGTTAGTATGACTGAATGGGAGGAATAAAAATATAAATATCTGCCGTAACTAATTCGAAACGAGATCATGCTGCATACAATGACAATATAGTTGAAATGCATTATGTAAGAAATTGTTTTTTTGCGTAAAAAAGCATCCGTTTCTAATATTTACCGATTATTTTCAGAAAATTAAAACATAAAACCGACAAATATTTTAAATCTAATTATATTTCACTTTCACTTATGGAAATAAAACTAAAAACTTTGCATGTTGAAATCGTCCGGGAATCGAACCAACGACCCTTAGAGTTTGGTACCGAATCGCCTGCATTTAGTACTGAAACTTTTATCCAAAAATAACGAAACTACTGTTAAACAGATATGCCTACAATTACTTTATATGTGACATCTCAACAGTTTAACCAATATTTGTTTTCAGGTGTGGGTGGCGGCAGCTGCTCAGGTGTTCTTCTCCCTGGGGCCGGGATTTGGGGTTCTCCTGGCCCTGTCCAGTTATAACAAGTTCAATAATAACTGCTACAGGTGAGGTCATATGTCTACACTGCCGAGTAAGGCAGGTCAAGTTTCAATAGTCAAGATTGACATTTACACAAACAAAAATGCCTTTAAGTTTCATAAAGTTACATATGTGTAAATTTGTGTATATATTTATCTAATGATTTGGATCAATTTCCATATTTTTATTATTATTTGTTTTATTTGCCAAATGCACTATATTTCAGCCTTTGTTTTATGTAAAGCGACAGGCCATTGGGTCATTGAATCAACTGTTTTTCGACCAAAACTTATTAGTTTTATTACATATTTTCAAAGACAAACATCTGTATTGCACTTGCACTCTAGTAAGCATAGCCGTTAATTAGTTAATTCAAAAGGCGTGACTGATGTCATTGTTCTAAAACATGGTCGGCCAACAGTGTGTCTGTTTGTTTACGGATGCATTCGAAGGCATCTATAACAACACGGCGTATACACAAGCTTGGTCATCCAAGCGCAATATTAATCTGTTATATACAGTACATATGAAAATAGCTCTTTGGATAAGACATACTTTTAGCATGTTTTCAGCTGACATGCAGTTTTTTAAAAATCCGGTTTGATATATACAAGCTGTTATTTGTGGTTGTTGTGTCGCTTGGGGACGGAACCCTCACTTTCGGCTTTATATAAAAGCATCCACCAGTGCAGGCAATAACGGACAGCCACGACTAGATGATATAACTACCGTTTCTTAGAACAATAACGTCAGATCCTTTTTAAATTTACTGATTAACGGCTATGTTAATTCGATTGCAAGTGCAATACGTATGGTTGTCTTTGAAAATATGCAATAAAAGTAGTAAGTTAAGGTCCGAAAACAGTTGTCTTTCCCTTGGAGTAACGCGCTTGAGGTGGTCGACCGCCTTTCGCAACTGTTAAAATGGCCCGGAAATTTGGGGTAAAGCAGATAGCGACTGAGAGATCAAACATTCAGTTATCCAATGAAATGCCGCCATGCAAATGTACTTGCCTGCTTTATTATTTTTCCAACACTGACATTTTGCAGCCTTTAAAAACTTTGTTATGAACACTTATGCAAGATATAGGTAATAACTATCTAATTTTTATTATTATAACGGTATCACATTTTGATGTTTAATATATTATGAAGGTATCATATTGTTAAATGTATTATATTTATAACGCTATCATATTTTGAAGCTTATCATATCTTAAAAGTATCCCATTTTAAACAAAATCATATTATGAACGTATCGTATTAAAACGGTAGCACATTTTAAAGTTGATCGTTCTATGAAGCTATCACATTTTCATTATGTATCACATTGCATATTCTAACGCAGTCAGATTTTAATTTCTTGTCATTCTATAAACGTTTTAGTGTTTATCAGTATTTAACGATAATCGTGTTTTGGTTTTTGTTTGATCTGTTCCAGGGACGCCATCATAACATCCGGTATAAATTGTTTAACCAGTTTTTTCGCTGGCTTTGCCGTCTTCAGCGTCCTAGGGTTCATGTCCCATGTCCACCACACGCCCATTGAACAAGTAGCCGATGACGGTAGGATTCTAAATATTTATCAATGAAAGATACACCAAGATCCTATACGGCTTTAAAATCCGTAACAGGTCAGGTATCTCGAACACTAATTTAATTTACATATCGCCACGTCTCAATCGATTTTAATGTCGATGTGTCATCACACAGATATTGACTAACTTGTGTTTACTTGATTCCTGTTTAATATCACACTTACACTCTTATAAAAATATGGCACAAACGGAACCCTGTAAAACGTTTTCCAGGCATGGCTCTGGTGGAACCCTTTATGGTTCTATGTGGAATCTTTCCACGTATTGACCGTTTTTGAAGTGATGGTTCCATATTGAACCATCCTCTTTTCTGAAGAACCATTCGTTCTAATAGTGTATGAATGGTGTTTCAGACATTACTCTGCCAGTATCTGGTGGATAGTAGTGTATTTATAGCCTGTTTGCAGTATCCACAAGATTTGGAACACTTTCTTTGTATAGGTCGTCCAAGAAAAACCTTTGATCGAATTATGATTTTCTTTTCAAATTAAAAGTATATAATGATTTTTAATTGGCGGCGACAAAAGCCGACAGTAACCATCGGTAACCATAAAAAACCTACTGTGTTATGTCAGGGTTCGCTGGAAAACTAGGGTGTGTAACCCCGGCCGATAAACTTTGACCTACATTGAAAAGGGTTTTTTTCTTTGGGCATTGCGTAACCAACGAAAGCAAAGTTCGGCAGTAGACAATTATATTCTTCAATAGCTTAATGTTACTGTATTTAGGTTTTCCCTACTTAACATGAATCCGTATAGGTCTGAGGGAGATTACGTGTTGCCCTGTTGCTCTCAAAGGTAAGGGACAACAAAAAGCTGTCCTGTTTGTGATGTCTTTGTATTGCGTCTTGTAATTGTACTAGATATGGGTTCATTGTCGCTGGAGACGAAAAGGATGGTTTCCGTCATCTTTTTTTTGTTGTCAAGCTGCCAGGTAAAAATATAAATGAAATAAGCTTAAAACCCAATGTACCAAACTGAAGCAATGTCTGCAAGTAAAAAATACCAGTTATTTTATTTATTTTTTTTAAATTTCGTTAGGTCCTGGATTAATTTTCATTGCTTACCCTGAAGCAATTTCCACCCTGGATGGGTCAGTATTCTGGGCAATCATATTCTTCATCATGCTCATTACATTGGGACTCGACACCACGGTAAGTACACGTTAAACCCCAAACAAATTAATGAGTCATAGATACCACTCATGTCATTTTGACCGCTGGTAAATTAGGCAGTACTTCCTCGAGATGGCTGCCAGGGGGAACTTTTTCCGGCATTGCTCCTTCAATATTACGGCTTAAGGAGTATGGCAAGCCGTTTTATCACTTCTACCTTAATTCTACATATGTTGAATACTTTTCCACATATGTTAGATTCTTTTCCGCATATGTGGAATTATTTTCCACATTTGTAAAATATATGACTTTATTGTACATATGTGGAAACAAAGTTCACATGTGTGGAAAATAATTTTACATATGTGGAAAAGAATTTTACATATGTGGAAAAGAATTTAACATATGAGTTTGCCCAAAAAGTAAAATCCGATCGAAAGGACAACCACCCTCTCGATTACGCAAAGCATCTGTTATTTTCTAGCGAAGAATAAAGGGAAACTACAAGACTGTAGAGAGCATTACTCCATGTCTGATTCGTCGGAAAAAATGACATAGACTACAATACAAGTACTAAATAAGAATACAGCCTTCGCCTAATATAATTATATTCACTCTTTATTTGTAACCCTTCATAATAAAATGCATAGTTTTGTATTGTTGGCTGTAGGCTAAGAGAGGTTTCGACTTGTGTCAGTCTGATCTATATACAGCATAGTATGTTGTTTGGTTTGTTGTTGTAATCTTGGTAACACTGGACCATTTACTTTTAAATCGACTTGGGAGTGTGCCCTGCAGAGGCTAAATTTGCACAGAATATGGAATATATTCCTATCGTCTTTGCATTCGTCGAAAGTCAAGGCGATATGGGGGCATAAATGAAGCTTGGGTACGGTCCCTTGCCGTGGGGAGTAACTCTTTTGTACATATCTAAAATAAACGTTTATTTTACATAAGTGAAATACTTTTCCACATATGTGAAATAGTAAGATTTTACTTTTGTGAAATTCTTTTTTAGATAAGTGAAAATCTTTTCAACATAAGCGAAAATCTTTTCAACATAAGTGAAAATCTTTTCAACGTAAGTAAAAAAGAATTTCACATATGTGGAAAATAATTGTACATAAGTAAAATAAAAGCAAAAGCTATTGGACAAATGTAAGATAAAGATAGAAGTGAAACCGGCTTGCCATAAGGGAGCTCTTGTGGATCACGTTTCCAGGAAACGGTCATAAGAGGTAATTGCTCTTGGACTGTGTTCCACCGAGATGGTCATCAAAGGTCGAGCAATTTCAGACCATGCTCATGTGATGTATGGCACCAGTTATTCCTGGCGCAATTAATCCGAGAGCCGTGCCAGACTGTCAATCAGTCAATCAAACAACTATTTTTTCTTGAATAACTTTCATATCTGCTATCTACACAACGTGATATCACTGGTTTTGTTTTTATCGATGTTACAGTTCGGGGGATTAGAATCAGTGATCACGGGTATTCTAGATGAGTGGCCTCAGCTGAGGAGGAGAAGAGAACTCTTTGTCCTAGGACTAATTCTCTATTGCTTCCTGGGAGGATTAGCAACTACCACATACGTAAGTATATAACTGTGCTATATTTGTAAATTGTGCAATAGACATATTGGAGATGAGTATTATTACTTGACCGTATGTGAACACTTTAAAAAATACAGAAGTCGCTTTTTGCCTATGTATTGTTATGTTGAACCCAGTATGTTAAAAACACGTACTTTATTCCAATGCATTAATGCTGTTACACAATGGAAACTGTCAAAATTTGTAAAGATATGTATGAATGTAAGTGCCATCTGATTTATATTGTGACACATGTCCTGTTGCTCTTATGCCATGTCTATGGCCAGAGTTGAAAATAAACAAACTTGCTATCCTTGATCCCAATTCTGATATATTTAAATTAAAACAGGTGTAATTTTCGCAAGCATTAATAAAAATTTAATTTCATCCGATAAAATATGTTTAAAAACCATTTTTCCAAAAATTGAAATGCTGTTGTTGTTTTTGTTATTCATATATCAATAAAAGTCGGTTTAAAATAGTTAAAATATACCTGATTGGTCAGAAGCTAGATGTCGTAGGCGTAAGAGAAACAGCAATTTCTTAGTTCCTATATGGCTACACCAAGACTTCGATTTTAGACACTTAATTAGCGAGATATATATATTGATTGGAGCATTATTGTTTGTCATAATTCGACACAATAGGCTTCATTCAAAACCACAAATGACCACAACAGATAGAAAAAACGGAATATAGGCGTTTCCTTTTAAGTCCCTTTACAGAGAGGGTAACATACTGGACAACTTTATGCATGGTGCTACAAATGAGTCTTACAAATTGTCAGTCCATGTCAAAACAACTGATAGGCTTTGTGTGACCTTTAGATCTGAGGTCACCAGGGGTTATTTGTTCCAGAAAGCTGTTCATGTAGCACTACTATAATCGCCACTGTTACCACGAAACCTGTGTGGCGTAAAGTTACAACGGTTGCAAAGGCGACGGAAAGGTTCCTCCAAGCATTCCACAATCTCCTCGGAGTCGCGTGAAACACAATTTATGGAAATGATCAAATTGCCAATTGTCAATTAAAATCACCAAAATGGTGAAATATATTCGTTTACATGTTGCATTACTTTTTTCTCCACGGTATGGATACTAATTGTGAATAATTAACCTTTAAATTAAGTCATTTTTCGTTTTTCAGGGAGGCGCCTATGTATTTTTATTATTGGACACTCATGCCGCTCCTATCTCCATCCTTTTTGTCGTATTCGTGGAGACCATCGGTGTCATGTGGTGTTACGGTATGTCATATGTTTGCAGATTTCAGGGCAGTGCTTTTGCCATAAAGCAAGCTTGTAGCTAAGTTACTTCATATATATGGTTTAAGTAGTGTAGTTCGAAGAGCAGTAACTTCACTTCGACTCAATATTTCAGCATTCATTGGGTCGCCTGGCTTGTAAGTGTTTGCTAGTAAATAAAATACGTTATTGAAAAAATAATAGCTTTTTATCCTAATTATAAAGTTTGAGACTCATTAAGAGTCGTAAAATAAACAATAAGGCAAGAAATAAAACATTTACTTAATTTATGGATTTGTCCCGATCTGTACTATACGTATAACGTATATTTACTATCCAACACATACGAGCCAGGCGACCGTGTCAAGAGATCATCTTCTGATGATGATGCCAAAAAAACTTTTGGGCCATAATATTTGAATAATAATCGACTATACACAAATACTTCTTTATATCCACTGATAAAAGGATGCCCGTTTCTGGAGGATTACCAGAACAGGGTTAACTTATAAACATCCAATTTATCCCTCTTGGTTGTTTCTAGTCTAAATATTCATACAAACTTTTTACAATGTTGTTTTTCAGGCAGACAGTAACACGGCAGTGCGCATGCCTAATATAGGACATGAGCAACTGCATTCTGCTATGACATGCGAAGTGCCTGCATTCTTGCCATCCTCGATAAATATCGAATTATATCAGTGACTATAATGAACTTGCTAGAAGAGATGGCCTACTTCAATGTTCCTTTTAACCTAGGAGAATGAAACCATCGTTGAAACTTTGAATATGAGATAGGCCTATTATATTGACCATCGATTTTACAGTTAATCATCTTTTTCTTCTTGAGCTGAATTAAATTGAATCTGCCTTAAGGAAAGTTATTTTTATGTGTATATCTATATAGGCTTAATGCAGTCTTTTTTGTGAGAAATCTTTCTAAACCAAGAAAAATACAAATATGTCATAAACGGCGAGCTATAGGTATTCTCAGCTCCGTTATTTCTGTTCATCGATAACCGGCTATTTATATTTAAAAAATCTTATTACCGCTGACACAATAATGAGCGTTTGTCATGGATGGCCAGAATAAGGTTTACTTAAAAATATCCAATAAAAACCAGCATTATCCATTCTATTCTAAGTTTTCATACAATTTTTCATTGGATCCCCATAAAAATGTGGGGTTTTTTTTACGACAGCCGGTTAATCGACTGCTGACTTAGATACGAAATAGTCCCGTGAGGGAGCGGGTGGGCCATGGCCCTACAGAATACTCCCTCGGCTTCCTCAGTCGATCGTAAGAGGCGAGAAA
>JARFOD010157736.1:0-12155 GCA_031763545.1 Mopalia muscosa | reverse complement strand
CCTCTTTCATGAATGATAACCAGAGTTACGATAAGATTATGAAAATGGAAATTAATATATTGTATTACACACAAAAAGTTTTACTTAATTATAGAATATGGTTTTTGGGTGGTCTTCCCCTTTAAAAGGAGATTTCAGAAAGGCAAAAAAAAAGTTCAAAATTTTACCCCTGACCAGCTGTAGAGTCATTAAACTCCACTTACAAATACAAGCACACAGTTTTTTTTAAAGTGATGTAGTCCGACAGACAAAAGCTTTGACCCAGCTACATGTTGTACTACTGCACCTTTTAATGTAGGCGTACTGATCATTAAATTCTGGTTACCTGTCGACTCCACCCTTAGAAAAATTTTCTATAAAATACTACCAATTACTAAAAACATGGTGTAGTGAATGAATAAAAATATTTTGAGGTAAAATGTAGGTAACCATAGTAAATGTAAGATTGTACTATAGATCTAGGTATTTTACTTCCACTTTCTGTAGGATGTATATGTTTTACTACAAATTACTATGTCACATCAGTAAATGAAGATTATACTATAGATTTCGCTGTTTTACTGCCACTTACCAGAAAACGAACAATGGCGGCATGACAGAGACGTTTCGTTTCCACAATGTAGAGATTATGGGTTATTATTACGAGCGGCATATCGGTTTGTTTCTAATTGTAGGCGCTGCAATTGTTGACAAGATCAAAAAAGTTGAGTATGTTCCCAAAAAGCAAAAACACAAACAAGCTGTTTTTCTTCGTTATTGAGATTAGGGACAAAGAGCAAAACTACCAAAGATCTTCGGGCTGCAAAGTTCAACATGGGGAAGTCCAGACTGACAGAGAAAATCGTTGTCTTCACTGAGTTAGAATTCGGGACACATTCTGTCCTGAACCTGTGTATCTCAGTCGGCAAAGTGTTGGGCCAGCAACCCAATCGTCCCGGGTTCGAATAACGTTGTTGGCTAAGAATTTTTCTCTTTTCATTTAATCAAATTATATGAAATATAGGCCGTTTAAAGACGCTTACTCTCTTTTCCTGTGAAGCAAATGACATCATAGAAACTATGTACAACCTTTGGAACGCCTTTTACAGTTTATTTTAGTCAATTATATTGTTTTCCAAAGTCATAAAATACATGCCAATCTGTAAGAAGTACACACACTGATCTGTGTTCTTAGAGACGCCTTAATTTAAGTTTGTTTACTAGTTAAGTTTTTTTGCACACTACCGTTTACAGCTGGTCTAGTATTTAGTAATTACCTACACGTTACGTGACACAGAACGATTTAGAGGTTACAAGGTGTTGTAACAAAGAGTACGTGAAATCATAAAGCTAAAACTAGAACCTTCTTCTCCTTTTACCCAGTGATAGCACAGGGTCGAACATATTTGTTAAAATCCGTGTCGTTTCAATTATTCTAAATATTACCAAGTTTCACTTGTCCCCGTACAGTATGGAATCTTGAAGGTTATGGACACCTATATCATTCCATCGCGTATATATATGCTGATATAAAATTGGGTCCACACTGTAGCAAATCTTCAACATCAGAATGTATATATCCTTTCAAACATCCTCTTTATTAAAATACAGATATTCCAAAATACATACAAATCCACACATATCCACCAAAGAAATGGAAATAACAACATATGCCTGGCAAATATCATTAATGTATACAAAGATTAACTCACAAAAATCCACACATATCCACCACAGAGATAACAATAAAACGAAGGAACCAGTACAAAACTATTTAAATATCTCATAAATACTTATGGAGAAACACTCACAAAAATCCACACATATCCACCACAGAGATAACAATAAAACAAAGGAACCAGTACAAAACTATTTAAATATCTCATAAATACTTATGGAGAGACACACACAAAAATCCACACATATACACCATGGAAATAACCAAGACAACAACTGCATAAAAAATAGTAATTTGTTGCGAACATGCGCATGGCCATCTTTAGTCAACCGGAAGTTCTCTAGTCGGTTTTAGGCAGAGTTACATTCATATCGTGTCCATGTTGATAACTGTAATGGCACACCATGTATATTAATATCCGCATTCCAAATGGAAGGCAACTTAAACATTATTGCATTAAAACAGACCCTACACTATGAAGGCATTACTTCGGAAGCTAGCCACAATTGTCTGAATGTTGAGATATTCCTCGAAGCCTACTTACCAGCGTGTGGAAACTATTCTCCATGCATCATTCTCCGCAAAGCACAGACGCAAAAAGAAGAGTAGCTCTTCTTTTCTACACATATTACGAGTAACAGAATTTTTGGAAAGGTTTTAAAAATAAATCTATAGTAATTGTTGCATAAATGCTTGTAACACAAAATCATATTACATTTATATGTAACTTCCATTTGTAATAATGATCAAATCCAATGCGAATTTCTGTACAAATAACACCACAATTCTTCTCTATAGAAGAAAAATCACCAATTATAAAAACAAAAACCAAACTACAATCTATTATTAAATATGATTTGACAGAACTTGCTATAAACTTGTCTGTTTGGATACCCTATATGATTACATGTATCAACAATATGCATTCTATCCGTTACTAGATTAGAATTACTCTTCGGAGTTTGGGTATAACAAGGGATGGAGGTTGTGTTCATGGCCTATGACCATCCTGGTCCAATCTATAGAGGATATCCCAGGAAATCACCGACACATAGTTTCTAACGGACCTGGTCCATGGCGCATCGTGTCTGCACGACAGTGCATGTGTACACATTGACGAGGTCAAGTTATCAGAAAGAAAACTTAATTCTGTGTCTCTTGTATGATATAGTAGTTCAGACAAGAAAGGAAACTTGTCATTTTTAAAAAGCTTTTTAGGGAACTGGTGCTTTGTAACTGGAATGTTTTTACCCCGTAGGCACTGAAAAATCTCGTGACAGCATCGTTTGCATTTGGGCTTCTAAGCAACGGCTATAGTGTTGCGGCTTTCAGGCACATCAAAAAAGCCAATGACGCTGCCAAAAAAGGCCAGAACAAATACGTTTCTGGTATTAAGGCGTCATTAACATTAAACGATTGTAAAGCATATATGTTTTAAAATTAATTTTCCGTCAACTAAAAATCGATTTCAGAAATAACTTTTATTTAATTTATAAACTAAGATTTGAAGCGTAGGCGGCCATGTTTGCTTTTTCATTACCCTGAAAACTCTTGTGACATTCGATATCTCCCGGGGTGTACGGGTTTGTACCCCACTGCAAATTGACCAATCAGAACACAACGAATTTGGATGAGGGATAACAGTTATCTTTATCAGACTTACACATACAGAATGGAATTTTTTAAATTGATCAAATTTAATGATATCTTTGAATGGCATTTAGAACTTGAATAACTATAAATGCAAAACGTCGGCGGCTGATATGGGACATGAATTCTACCCGACCAGAAATAATTTTCATCCGGCCCTTAATTCATTTCTGTTCGCCCCGAAATGTATTTCCTCCCGGCCCTAAATTCATTTCTACCTGCCCCTAAATTCATTTCCACCGCCCCGGAATTCATTTTTACCCGGCCAGAAATTCATTTCTACCTGCCACAATATTAATTTCTAGCCGCCCCGAAATTAATTTCCACTCAGCCCTAAATTCATTTCTACCTGCCCCGAAATTCATTTCCACCCTGCTCGAAATCCATTTCTACCGGACACGAATTTAATTTTAACCCGCCCCAAATTAAATTTCTACCCTTCCCGAAATTAATTTCCACCCGGCCCTAAATTAATTTCATCCACCCCAAAATTAATTTCCATCCAGTCTTAAATTCATTTCTACCTGCCCCGAAATTCATTTCCACCCCACCCCCTCACAAATTCATTTCTAACCACCCTGCCCTAAATTCATTTCTACCTGGCCCTAAATTCATTTCTACCTACCCCGAAATTCATTTCCACCTGGCTCGAAATTCATTTCTACCCGTCCTGAAATTCATTTCCACCAGGCCCTAAATACATTTCCACTTGTCTGAACATTATATATACTTCCATGAACTTAACTGGCACGCCACAATGTGAGGGAAATAATTTAAGGTGAGGGCGATTAAGGTGGTTTCCTTCTCCTATTGGCTGGACACGCCATTAGGTGAGTGAAAAAGCATTAATTGCGGCGTTAAACTCCAATCAAACAAACACTCATTAGGAATAAAGGCCTACTGAAAGTCGGCAATATCAGTCGATTTGCTCTCTAATGACTCCAAGTCTGCGCCTTTCAGAGATCAAGTAAAAATGTATAAAAAATAATAATACAAAAAAATGATATGTATATATGAATTTTCCTGCGGGTATAAATGAATCTAAGGCCGTGTATAAATTAATTTCGGGGCTGGTGAAAACTAATTTTGAGGCGGGTAGAAATGAATTTCGGGCAGTGTATGAATTAATGTTGGGTCGGGTGGAAATTAATTTCGCGTTAGGTGGAAATGAAGTTAGGTCCGGGTGGAAATTAATTTTGGGACAGGTAGAAATGAATTTAGGGCCGGGCGGAAATTGAGCCGGGACGGGTATAAATGAATTTCAGAGCGGGTGGAAATCTATATCGGGGCGGTTAGAAGTTTAAAAAAAAAAAAAAACAAAAAAAAAAAAATAAAAAAAAATAGTTGATGTCCCTTATGGGCCGCCGTACAAAACACTATATGGATGGTAGCTTCTTAAACATATTTAAACATATTTAACATATTACATATTTTTGACGCAGCGTTTAAATGTCTATTTTGACATCGTTCTCAAGCATTTGTAAAGCATCCCTCAAGCATCTCAAACGAGAAAAGCATCTCAAGCATCTCAAACTGTTGTAAGAATTGAAGTATATATACATAAAATCTTGTGTGTTAACAATTGTTGTGATAGGTTAGGGAAAAACAAAAAGGGTTAATAGAGAGCAAAGATCAGGAACTTGTTATAACAATCTGAAGGAGTTGATGTGTTTAGTTGTATATTATGTATAGACACTAGACAGGGTGGTTAAGAGCAGTTAAGCTGACAATTCTGGGGGTAAACAGTGTAAGCCCTTGCAGTAGAACAAACATGGGGTTTCATATAGATCATGCAGAGAAGGACGGGGTCTAATTATCTAACCAGTAAAATGATGAAAGAACAATATGTGATGACAATAGATAATCGGCGTGTGCTGTGAATTAAGTTGTCATAAGCTGTAGGTAAGACGATTCCCTGGTCCCTGTTTAATTCTAGTTTGTGTCAACGAATTTGAGTGGCTTCCACACTGGTTTAATATACATTTATTCTGGTACAACAGATTCAGATTCTTTATTTCACTCAGGACTACTGTTTGGGTGGCGCGAAAGGTTCAGATTACATATATACATACATGGCAGAGGTTTGGGTATAGATTTAAGTATGACACTAAATATGACACTAAATAACAATATACTAGTATTCATATTAATGGTAATGCTCAAGGGTTTTGTATATAAATGAAGCTAGGTTTGACAAAAAAAAAAAACGTTTTCTTCTTGGAACAATTCACGTATTTTAAAAGCACTAGGACAAGTGTAACAATATCTGGGTAAGTAACGTTGACGTGTCGCTTTAAATTTTGGGCATTTGACAAGTAGGTGATATTCATCACCCACATGTCCGAGTTCACATAGAGCACATACACGTTTCTGTCTCGGAACATTTTCCCATCTTCCGCGCTCTACTGGTAGTTTGGGGTTTCCAGTTCGAAAATGACATATAATTTTCTGGTTTTCTCGTTAAGACAGAGCAGGTACATTTCGATATTAAACGATATTTTAATAATTTTGTAGAAACTGGCTATATCTGCGTGGAATTTCTGGATAAATCGGTATTACAAAGTTTGTTCCACTACTGTACAAAGTTGTATTTCGTTTGGAACGTATTGGTTATCCCAGATATAATTTAAACCTGTGCTGTACAATATCGATTTGATAGTCGTCAACCATTTTGTGCTAACCCTTGCCTTTTCAAGTTTATTTTCTTTACCTTGAATAAGCTTGGCCCAAAATGAAATCATTTTAACAGATATATTTATATGCAATGGATAAACACCAAGTTCGCCGTAGACCATAACGTTTGGTGTGGATTTTTGTAGACCAAGCAAACTGTTACAGTACATTAGATAAAATGTTTCTATAGAATTAATTCGTGAAAAAACCCCATATTTCGCGACCATACAAGAGAACGGGCTTTACCATTTGTTGAAAAAGTTTAAGCTGGCAATCTATAGGGAGTAATAACTTGGTGATATTTTTCCTTACTCCAAATAGTGCTTTACTGGCTTGATTTATTATGTTCTTAATTGAGTAAGTGAAAGTACATGAGTATCTCATAGAGATGCCTAGGTACATATATTCATCGACGGTTTCCAGTAGTTTCCCCTCTAGGTAAAATGTTGGTGTGAGTTAAACTTTACGTTTTTTTCTTTTGTTGGTCTCAAGTTCCCAAAAGTCACAGTATGCCCGCCTCAAAGGCTGATAATACCTGCTGAAGATCTTGTTCGTTTTCAGAGAGTAATACCGTGTCGTCAGCATAAAGTAATAGAAATAAACGAATGAATGTGTCGGTACTATTTAGTATGTTGTCACAAACTGAGGTTAGCCTTTTAGTGGAAGTACCAATTAGAAAGTCTGCTAGGTCGTTTGGATACAGAGAGAAGAGAATAGGGGACAGATTTTCTCCTTGTCGAACTCCAACCTCACACAGGAAGAAGTCATTCTTTTTGTTGCCTTGGGCAACACATGATTTGATCTTTTGGTACATCGAGTTCATGAGTCTATTAAAGACACTTCCCATCGATACCTGAATCAATTAGCTTTAGCCATAGTGCACCCATCCAGACCCTATCGAAGGCTTTTGAGAAATCAACGAACGTACAGAATAATTTCTTTTTGTTGTTTATCTAATAGTCAATTAATTGGTGTACTACGAAAATGTCATCAGCTGTGGAATAACCTTTTCCAAAGCCGGCTTGATTTTCGTTAAGGAGCTTTTGGTTATCACATTTAAGAGTGAGTCTGTCATTTATAATAGCAGTGAAAAGTTTTCCTAGACCGCTAAATATTTTATGGATCTGTTATTCCCAGGGTCATTTGATGGACCTTTGTTTTTATAAATTTGGCGTATAGTTCCAACAAGCCAAGAGTCAGGTATGCCCCCAGTATTCAGCACAACGTTAAAGGGTTTATGCTAAATTGGCAGCATAATAAGAGAAGTAGATTTAATGTAGATTTAATGTATTCGCTTTACCATTGTTAAGTTTCTTAATAGCTGTCTGTATTTCAGAGAAGGCAATAGGCTGATCAAGTTCCTCATGATGTTCATAAGTGTGGTATCGGGTTGGGTCACTAGTCTTAGGGTCACTAGATTCAAGCGCGTTTACGCTTTGAAAGTACCTGAACAATTTCTCTAAAGGTATAAGGTCATGTTTTGGGTTTGTTGTCTATTTTATTGAGTATCTTCCAATATTCTCTGGGGGAGTTTTTTTTCCAACTTTCCGTAAATCTTCCGTTAATTTGCGATTATAAAAGCCATATTGGGATTTCAGCAATGCTTTATATTCTTAACTGCATGTTTTCAATTAAGTTTTTGTTCTTGTCTGTCTTTTCTGAATTTATTTTTCAGTGTCATTAGTTCACTTCGTTTCGTTTTGCAAACAGCAATTAAACCATGGTTTTTTTATCGTTACATTTGCCACGTAAAATCCTTTTAAATCCAAACGATTTGGAAGCGCTATCTATAAAACACCAGTTTAGGGACTCCACTATGTCATTATAATTTCATTGTTGTAGTACAACAGAGTACGTATAAAAACATTAAAATGTGTAGTTTTTAATTTTCAAACTACGAATTTACAAATACTAAATGCTGTGTATCTGTCTCTCTGTCATTATATCGTGCGAATTTTTCAATTTGCAGTTGCAATTTATTTTCAGTCTGAAAGGATTGAATGGTTCAAAAGTTTGATTTATTTGCCGCTTAATTTAAGACATATACAAATTCTTATAAGAGAACAAACGTATCTAAATTAGTTAGATTTATAAATAAATGTTTTCAGTTTGTTCTCTTTTGTTCGGCTTGTTGAATATGCGTGTAAGGCAGAAATTCATTGTATGCACTGTGATACACAATATGCCTGACCTTACTATAACTACACAGCAAGAGACCACTAGTTCAAACCCTTGTGGAGGCAACCGACATTTTCTTTCTGTACAATAAACAATGCAGCAAACTACGAGAAGTATGTATTTCACAAAGCGCCAATATAGATAAAAGCTAAAATGGTTTAATCTGTTTATGTATCTACCGTAAGCAGAGGTTTTTCTATCGTTTTGATGAAAGAATGAGGTTGTCTAATTAGAGAAAAACCATGCTGTATTTGGTGGTTTACCGCCTTTAATACTAGGTTTACGGACGCAAATTGAGTTTTACTGGTAACGCGACCGTAAAACCTAGAATTAACGGTGGAAAAAAACCAAATACACGATGGTTATTCCCATTCTTATCCCATTCAAATCGATGTTGGCCGCGGAAGTTTAGAAATTGCTGATTCGACGAAGGACTTATTTACAAATGGATGAAATTATGTGTTTTACCGCAATGGGATATAGTTCCCTAAACTTCCAATAAATCCCATTTGTTTTCGGTTTAATTTTCACAACAAATTATCACAATTATTAATGTACAATTCTGTTTTTTAAAATACTTGAGATATTTAGAGAGCAGAAAGGACGAACATGTTTTTTTTAAGGAACTAGGTCATGGCTTACATTTCCACAGTTAAACGCTTACGTGTTGCGTTGGACAACCAGATATGGCATAAGACCACCATTAATTTGCCATAAGCCGAAATGTTAACGTTTGGTCCCACAGCTCCCTCCTAAACTTTTGTTGAGCGAAAACCCCTGGCACATACTTTAATCGGTCCTTTTGGAGTGTTGAGTTCAAATCTTCACAAACCATGACCGGCAAAATCTTGAGTTACAGAGCCTGGGGGGTTATAGGTGTTGTCAAGCCGGCTCGGAATGTAAACAACAGCCCAATCACCCTCCATCAAATGGTGATAAATACACCTTAATGTGGCCTATTTAGGCTATAATATTACGCTGACCATAAACTTCCACTCAATACGTTCACATCGATACCAAATACTCCACCAAAAACAAATTTCCAGGATCAGAGCAACTAAAACAAGAAAACACACTAATTTTATTAAAAACTATATTCGACAAAACGGAAGTGAATAATAGTGGTCTTACGCCATATATGGTGGTTGCATCAAATGATTTAGATATCCTGAAGTAGGATTGTGATCTTTTATCAGATGGTAATATCACAGCAGAAAAGTGTTTCCTGATTTTATTACTGAAACAGTCCTGATAGTGCTCTGTTTATGTTTGTAATATCGATCATTTTGCAATCAACTACTAAATATTCATGAGTCACGTGTACTCGCTCCGTTTTTATGGAACCAGACAGTTCTTCTTCGACTTTTTTCATGTCCTCTGAAACACTGCCAAAAGACAAGTTTCACGTATCAAGATAATTCATCTAGACACTTTCGTCTTGGTACTGGTTCCTAACATCAGTAGCCTATATATCTTTTATTAAATCAACACTCCCTCTTTATTGTAAATTTTACTTATTTAATCTATCTGTGAACTAGTCCTGTTAAATGTGTTTATGTTTTGTAACCATGTTAATGTTCTATTTATGTTATATCCCATCTGTTATATGTTATCAGCTCTGTAAATGGATTTTATGTATCTGTATGAGTCTGAGTTCAATAAACTAAACTAAACTAAACTAAGCTTTTTAGTCACTGCATGCTGTTTGTCTGGCATTCGATCTCTGCTCCCACATTTTGCAAAGGAATGTTAGCTGCACGGTGTGCGTGATAACATTAGCTATAGTCTCTAATTCGATGTCAAATGTCAAGGCACTGTTCTGCAACACTTTTATTTTAGTGTTTACTCCATTTTATCAGCTTTCCTTTATCAGATTCGCCACCGCTGAATGAACAAGAATTTACGATTTGACAGCGCATAGTAATACAAAAAAGAGAGTGTGGAGTAACAAAAAAATTGCGACGGTTAATCCTAGGTTTTACGGTCTAAAAATAAACCAAACAGCCAATAAGATTGCAGATACAAACTAAATTGAATTAGAACAATGTATCTATAATCTCCCAAAAAAGAAACGCAACTTAACAAACAAAATTTGAAACATGAATTCTTCCAAAAATTGGGTTGATTGAGACATGGCAACATTATCATGATATTATGTGAATGTCTGATAATTGAATTTGAGCACCTGGCAGTGGCTGTTAATCCCACGTGACTTTTAGGTCAGCTTTTGTGAAACGCCTCCAGAAGAAGGCTAGGGAAAAACTTGTGGCAGCTGCATTTGCGAATCATGCATAATCATTAAGCGAGTTTAATGGCTATAAAAGATACATAGCCGTTCAATTGAATTCATTTGTTAAATTGTTTATCCAACCTGCTACGATACGCCAAGACTGGACACAACTACCCGGAAAGTCGTCATAGGTCGTCTCCTGGCCGGTGAATCACCGAATGCAATCGCTAAACTTTGTCAACCGGAGCAGGATTTCCAGGCTCTTCCAATGGTACCAGCAATCCGATTCAACAGATGACCGTCAACGTTCTGGTCGACCTAGGGTCACATTAGCAGCCCAAGATCGCTACATCGATTACTTCATCTGAGAAACCGGACATTAACAACAACAGAAACAGCATCAAAGGTCTCCGGAAAATATCCGCACAGACAGCCAGAAACTTTCATCGTCAAAACGGCTTACCGTCAACGTTCTGGTCGACCTAGGGTCACATTAGCATGTGATCACCAGATTTGAACCCAATGGAACATTTGTTGAATGGTTTGGATAGACGTGTGCGCAGTCGATATCCAGCGCCGTAAAATCTGCAGGAGCTACTGCAGGCTCTTGGGCAAGAATGGAGAAAAATTCCGGAAAACCGTATTCGTCGATTGATCATGTCTATGCCGAGACCGGTCGTGCTGTGTTACAGGGTAATGGTGGGCACAACAGATCCCAGACAACATTTGCGTAATGGGACAATTTCGGCCCAATCATGCAATCAGAATTGTTCTAATTACGGCCGTCCATTTGGTCCGATTATGGCTACAGGTATCCACCCGATAGGCCCAAATTGACCCAAAGCCCACATACCACATTCCCTAATACTGGTCCATAATTGGTCCATATTATTTTAATTCTGGTCCAATGTCGACAATGCTAATCATTTCGTCTATTTAAAAAACAAACAGTGTATATGCTGCGGGGACAAACAAACGCCGATGATGCAGATGTTTAGCCTACGTTTACAAGAGTAAACTTTATTATTGTGTGACAACTTCTTTATTTAAAACTAAGCAGCGTTTTTGCTGATTTTCTAACTGATAACGGTTTGAAAAATGTCCGTCCAAACTGGATAAGTAAAGGAGTTTTCATCCTTAAAAAAGCTACGTGGAGAATACATCTGCAATTTCGGCCTGTTTAACCCACCAGCATATAGTAATACTGTCTGATTTAAATAAACCAAACAGTAACCCCATGTCAGTTATAATCATACATTCGGTACATATATGACCATTAAATACCCACTTTGGTTTTGTAGATACCACGCTGTATAATTAAATATTCGATAACGTGACGTAAATATTACCAATACATTGTCAAACGTAGAAGACAGACTAGTTATTCGAAATAAAGCCAACAATTTATTTTTTACGTAAGTTGCACAAAAAAGATCACCGATGTGTGGTTTTAGTTATTAACTTGTCTTTTTATGGATATAGTTTCTCTCACCATTCGTATATCACCATCATCCCGTAGCCAAGCCATTTTATTTCTTTCTCTACATATTTCTCTGTGTCCGAAAACATTGGGGTTTTCAAAACAGCTTCTAAAACACAAACAGAAAAAGAAAACGGATGTATTTTTCTCCATTTTGTCCAATTTGACATGATATTGTTGTTGTTGTTATTGCATTAACATGAATTTCGGACTAACGACATACTAAGCGGGCTTAAATGACCCAATTCTGGTCCGTTCATGGTTTGCGGGAAAGGTGACTTGCAAAA
>JARFOD010157725.1:0-12156 GCA_031763545.1 Mopalia muscosa | reverse complement strand
ACGAAAATAATAGAAGACTAGTGCAACCAGTACGAAAAACGCAGAAGACTAGTGCAAAAAGCACGAAAAGTGTTACCAACACATTTTTATCGGTCTCTTGTAAACGAGTTCTTTAACCTATACATGGCATTAATATCGTTGGTCCAGATTAACCCTTTAATCATTTAAAGGAAGATTAAACCATAAACATTCTCTTCTTGTGTGTTTGTTTAAACGATAGTCATTTCTGATATTCTGAGAAAATATAACAAAGTGTATATATTGGCTGGCAAATTTAGAAATAAAAAAGTGCCGTAATCATCTTTCGATCTTTAATTAAATAGCACATCCCACGTTACCTGATAATTTCTGGCCCCTGGCGAAGTTCCTCTAAGAATCATAGGGAAGTATTGACAGTGCCATTTGTTTGATGCAATATTCGACGACGGAAAAGAGTTTTTTTTTGCTAGAAATTCTAAGCATAGTCCCTTTAATATTTTTTCTGTTTTTTTCCCGGTTTGATTTTTAGAAAGTCAATTAGAAATCATGTATGTGTTATTCAAACAATGGGGGTTCTATGCCGTGATAATTTGAAATTTTTGTCAATATATTCAGATTAAAATACCACACTTTACAGCAAGACCGAGCGCACTGTGTGTTTTTTCTCCTTTCACTGGTCACTATATTGCACAGTCTACAGAGTCTAATATAGCGGAAGAAACATCAAAGAAAGCATTGCATTCACAAAAAAAAAAAAAAAAAATCGATTGCTATTACGGGGGCAAAAACTGAATATTGCTGATGTCCACAGATCCTAACACGACAGGATGAAATCTGACACATCAAAGAAGGGAAAGTGGCGATCAGATAATTATTTTAATTATATGCTTTAAAAATGGATATTTTTTGTTGTCAAATTACATATTTGTAATCCCCTGAAAGACAGCTGGGCGTATCATGAGTGACGCAAGACGGTTTTAGTATAAGAGAAATCACACGAACGCCTTACGTTATTATTCTGTTTTTTTTAACCTATATTTCTAAAGATAAGACCTTTGATCATGGAAACCAAGAAACAAGAGACAAGGATTGTCAGAAATTCTGTTCCTAGCTAAACTTTTATCCTGTGATTTATTACATCTACATTTATATTAACATATAATTAATAGCCGCTAGAGATGTGTGTAACAGACGACATGATGCTGGACATGTCTCTGTAGCCTGGGACTGCAACTCAAAGACGTCAACGGAATCCTTTCTTGTTCTATATGGACTGTGCAATGACTCATGAATATACTTCATGTATTTCAATTGTGATCCAACCAAAATTTAAGTATGCCAAAGAAAAAATCTAAATGTGTATCTAATAAAGTGGGTAAGAAGTTATTGGAAATATTTCTGAACTATATTGATCACACCAGCCAGTAACCAGTTGTCCACATTTGCCAGATTTGATTGCCTTTGCTATGTTTTTATTTACAATTTAGCGTTATTGCTTTATTGAGCCGTTTACAGATATTTTTTCTTTTAAATCGCGTAGTCACTGGCAACAGTGTGCGATACTTTTGTCTACTGCTAATTAAATAGTTTATTTTCTACAAGACTCGATCTCTACGGACGTCTTAATGCACAGCCGATACAGTGACGGCGAGGCACCCTGTAATATAAGCAATACAGAGAAAGAATTATTTACAGTCCAATCAATGATATAGCTACATGCACTAAACTATTACGTATATGTGTTTGATAGATAGTGATGATTCCTGTAGCAAGATATCTACCGATTGAGCTGGGGATATCAAGTGTATTAAGCGCAGGTGGTAATTTTCATTCATTCAGTTAAATAAATTTGCTGTCTGTCCATGAATTTGAGATTGTATGTATCCCATAAATGTCAGTTTTGCAACAAACAAAAAAATCAAAAATAATTTTCGTTTGGTTGTGAAAAGATTAAAGGCGATTGGATTGATACACGCACATCTGTGTCACTTAGAATGTTAATACGAACGAAGAGCATCCGAATACCCAAAAAACGGTGCTAGTTCAAATTTATTGTTGATTTTTATTTAAATAACTTCACAAAAGTCGATTCCCTCGAATTATAAAAATCATCAATGTTTGTTTTGTCTTGTATTTGCAAACATATTAAGGTTTGAATTCTGCTGAAAGGGACAAAAGTATGGAAATACAGAGGAGTATGATGGATCTGTTGATGATGTCGGTTTACGGATTCCATAGGTTCATCCATGCTATATTGCCCTTTGTGTAATAGTATGTCATAACGCAAATTTACCTACGTTTTTAATGAACAACTTTACCAAAAATGTTAAGCTTTATCCATTTATACATTTCTCAAAATTAAACACAAACAGAGGAATGTTGGTTAATAAAACCCAATGACTATATTTATGTATATACACGGTTTTCTTTTACCAGAGCACGTACATGTACTATTAATCTGCAAGGGGATTTTGTATTTTAATACGTTCAGCTACAGTTATAAATAAGCCTACGGATGCTCGTACAATACTTAACTGTTTAATATTCCCAAGATCTGAAACATGTCAGTGGTTATTTCCGTCTTTTTAAATGGTTTACAAGTCGATGGTAAAGCGGTCTTTGTTGTGGAAATGATTGATTTGTAACTGAATCAGTGATATTATTGACCATCTAATTTGAAAGGTCAGCAGTCATATCAAGATACCATTAAAAGTCTTGGCTGTCTTAACCTGATTATACATAACTCAAATATCCCCAATGAAAGCCGATAATCCTGTAATGTTCATGGAAGAGGGACATGTTGCATTTGTGACTTAAACTCACAGATATGTAAATTCCATGAGCAGGGGATATTTATTGTCCTTGTTAGAATAGTCAATAAAATGTATTTTAAGGAAGTCGTAAGTAAACTAAATCATTACGTTTTTATATAGCTATTGAAGTAAGACAGATTTGTTTAAACACATTATAAGCTTGGTTTAAAAAGAAATGTAATAAATGAAAACGACAGAAATATAGACATCAACATACGTTTTGTTGTTGAAAACGTTTTTAATTCAACGCTATACTTTCTAAAAAGTATACTTTGTGTTGTTTACGTTCTAGAAAAGCTGTCTTAAAAAAATATGATCCGTTCTGACATACTGGTGAGACTTTCGGGAAAAACGAGTATATCTGCCTGTGATAACGACTAGCACGCATGTCTCTGCAGTAGTCTGTTATTGGACTAAACTAATCTTCAAACATAGGCTACCACCAGAAGAAATGCAAAATGTATAGTTTATGAGATTGAGAACCAAAGAAGTAGCTTCTTAGTTGTTGGCCTCTCGGTAGACAAGGGCTTTAGTGCCTGATTAAACTTCATCTGGGTTAATCCCTTCTCTCAGAATAAAAGCGGTCTTAATGTCAACATAAGGATAAGGTCTTATCACATATTGGCAGAGAGTTAGTAGGTTAAAATTAAGCATTCCGTCCATGGGGGACAACGTTTTCATGATTACTATATCGTGTCTAACAAGTACACCAGTGTAGGTTATTTGCTTTGGTTCTTAAAATCCAATTTGATGCACAAGTGAGTTAGTAAGCGTCCATTCGAAAACTCACACTAGTTCAGTGATCAATAGCCTAAAATATAGTGTGAAAGTGCTTAATTGTCCAATGACTTCATTTGGGCCACACAACGGAGCCAAGCCATTGTCTAGAACATCTAAAAGGTCTTTGTCATTATGCATTATAGACGCCTGTTGAGACTTACAGCTATCCTTTTTTTACAGTATCTCAGGCAGTAGTGTAGTTTTTAGATAGGTAATATATTACTGATATTTATTAATAGAAGAATATCGGATAATTAATTGGAATATTGATTGTTTAAATATTTTGAGCTTTAATGGGAGTACAACATTGCAATGCTTCCAATAAAGCCAAGCCCTTAAGCAAAAATCTAAAATCCATAGAACTGTATCTCTAATAGTCACGGCCTTATGAGACTACACTCACAATGATTACTGTATTCAATTAATTTATAATGTTATATGTAACAGATAAATACGTAGATACATTAGACAGAAGAGGCTGTCCGTGTGACAAGGCCAGACACTTGTGGAATAACGGTGACCACCAGTTTCAAAACTTTACATTAAGACGATTATCTCTTACTCGTGCTAGTCTTAGTTAAAATAGTACACAATTTACGAATAGCCCTGGGTAATGTATGTCTAGGTTAAACCCCTCTTTGACATTGTCTACACCAAGGCCGACTCTTATCATACACTTAAAAGGTTAACACCTGGAAATTATTTACGCGAATACCCCAATTTCGACTGGCTTTAAACGATAATATGTATAATAGCATTGGACGTACATTCCGTGCAAACCACGCAGACGTTGATTAAATAACGTATATATTGCGGTTATATACGGTTAGTACAGTTTGAGGAAAGACAAGTAGGTATATTCCTTTAGTTCACGTTCTGATTCAAAGACTTCCAGGAGGCCAATACGAACTTATATACTTTAGTTTGAAACAATCCGAAGCAAATTTGTCAAATATTTAAATCAGATGGTTACAGACTAACTTTTATATTCGAATTTGAGAAATTCAATTAGATTAAACTGGTTAGGTGTTTTCAGGACTCTTCCTAGACTTTGTTGATAGCTTTGCTTGGCAGCTTTATGTCCAAGGGTGTTTCTTACCTTCAATCTTCAATTATATGGCTTAAACGTTGAAGGAGTTCAAAAACAAAACAACAAGAAAGTATCTTGTTAATGGTTCATTATTTGTTTCTGTAAGTTTAGGGCTTGTATATCACTAAGTTTAATTTTATACTGAAACGAGGCATAACCAGTGTGTTTTGTTGAACATGTAACCATGCATCCATGACAGGCTTCTTGGTTTATGCACATGTGGCAAGCATGTAATAGTTGGAATTGCAAGAAACATTATGTCGGCCATAGAGTAATGTACAATTAAATGTGTATTAGCTTTTTTGTATGTACCGAAATCACTAGGTCGGTATATGCAGTAAGGTACACTGTTCTAGAATAATTAAATGTATCAACCAATGAAGATGTCTTGATACAAGGTGTTTTATTGTCTGGTGTTCTCACATTTTTCCTTTAGATGTCATTCTATTGCAGAAAATTAAACCGTTGTAGATCACTAGACTGAGCATCTATGTACAGTAATTACACTCTTTTAGATAATCGTGGGTGTGTTTTATCTTGTAAATTGTTGCATACGCCTAGGTGTTTGCCCCTTTAACACAACTAATAGGTTATGCTATTCGTGTCATTTGCATTCAAAGATTTTGTACATAGATAAACACTTCTATTCATAAAGATGGGGAATTAGCGTAACCACTTCTCCTCAATACACAATATTCATAAGAAATTGTCACCATCAATATGTACAATGAAAAAATATTCTTTAACTTCTTAAGGAAAAAGTTAAGGGATACTCTTCGAATAAAGCATCAGCGGAATATTCCATAATTGTAAGGAATATGACATGGAATTGGTCATGGGGGTGAGGATTATTCCAAACAGATTTAAGGATAATCCTTACTTTTTTTCAAAAAAATTCTATAAAATAACGAAAATTCCACAGTAAAGGCGTTATGGAGTTTGTACCATAATTTTGTTAAGGAATTTAGCTTGATTGTGAACAGCATATTCATCTCATTCATCAGAAGCCTATCGCGCCTTTAGATATACTTTGTTCCATTGAAAACATAAAACGCAGATTGGCGAATCAAAGATGCTTTGTTGTTAAAACTTTTCAAATTAGATACCATATCATGACAAGTGAATTTAGTGTTTTATTGGGATAGCATGCATTTCACTGATGACATATCTTGACGCTATGAATTTTAAACAATTCCAAGGAATATATTTAAATATTGTTTATAACTAAACCAAACACATATAGTAGAAATTGGGCATTGGCTGAAACGAACGTTTCTTTCTGTTGCAAAATCACTGTATTTCATTGCCATCAACATATAAAGACGAAAAGTGTTTGTCCACCACGTCATTTACTTAATTTATATCACTCCAACTTGACATTGTTAACATATCGCACATGGTCAAGGGAGGCAACTTTGTATCCAAATACAGATCGACTAATAAAAACATTTCTGTGCTTTTATTAATTTATACTTGTCTTATTTAACCACAACATTTGTTTGCGAATTTTTATTTCATGAGTGAGTTTGTATTAGGTCAGTCCAACGTATGATTTCGACAAGAGAACGAAATGTCACAGACTTTATGCACGCTTGTTTTTTTAGAGATGAGTTCAACTTCGTTAGGTAATAACAAGAGCTTGCGTTGTATTTGCCTCAGGACTTTTTGCAAACGGTTTGCAACTCGAATTCTGCTGTACAATGTTAGTGTTCGCAAATCGTAACGCTATTTTGGTTTGGATTCACTTACAGAGCCTCTCCCTGTCCGGATCGAAACTTAATCGTTACCATTTCTTTTACTTGCATTTCAACATTCAATTGAAACTCCGCCAACTCTTGTCTGTATATATGTATGTACCAGCACTGGATGACCCAATAATTAGGATAGTTCACCGGTTAACTGTTTGGGTGTATGTGTCGTATCAACTGCTATAAAGTTTGGCTGTCTGCCAGTCCGAGGCAAGACATACAATTCGTTGTTGGTCAGTGGACCGGAGGTTTCTGTCAGATGTGAATCAATATAATTAACATGTGACGGAAATTGGCTTTATTTTGTGTTTTAAACGCGAAACTGTAAACACATTTACCTTGATGTGGATCTTTTAGCCCATTGATGCTATAAAGCTCGCATTTATTGAACATGATTAAAGTATCATATTGACAGGTGTGTTGCGTTATTTTAAAAAAGATCTTAACATTGAAAATTTAATACGATATCTGATTGTCTAATTACCGAGCCATAATCTATCTATTATAAAATCTGTTGGTAGACTTCGTATGTGCCCTTATGCGTGTTCTGGTCAAGGTATGGGGTATTCTGTCATCATTATGCGAAGTGTTCTTCTCCCTTCGATCGGAAATAGCTTGTTCGGACAAACCTGGGTCGATAAATTTTTTTGTACTGATAGCCTAAGACGATTTTGATATGTAATTTGTCACAACAAATCTGATTACAAACTTTCAGTGTAATCGGTGGAAGCCGTTCGACAAAAGGACGGTAATTGTTGTTTTACAGACGGACGGACACGCAGTAGCCCATAGTATTTCCCAGGTCCTAGTATAAAAGACTGGTAACCAATAAAGAAGCAGGATGCACTATTAGGATTGATAACAGCCTGGGGGTTATAAATAGTCCTTATATATTCATTCACTAGAGTACATTATTATTCTGCCGGAGAGAACAAAGATATGTTGACAGATCTTTACAGACATTTATTAATTAATACCCTGCGATGCGTCTTCTGGTAGCAAATAGGCACACTAGGCTTTTACCTATACAGTGCAGATTAAGACAAGGACTATTTCATGAAAGTCATTTACCACTGTCAATACATTTACTAAACAATGACGGACCATATTTTATAGGAGTTTATAGTTAAAAATAGTTTTGTCATCTCGGACTTCATAAATGAAATAAGAAATAGCGTAAACCCTTTATTAGGTGTTGTACGCTCATGAAATGAAAAATAACACAAGCGCAGATATATTTCAATAAAATCGAAAATGTATATGGTTTTATTAATTTTGGTGTCTCTTGTAAAATCACAAAGTTCTTTTCGACTTAATGTTACAGTATTATGAAAATAACCCGATAAAAGGAAATAAATACACGGAACACACCCAAACGTTTGAGAATAGTTTGAATACGGCACCTAATCTGTAATACTTTGAGGTATATGGCCTATTTCCAAAATTGTCTCCGAATTGGAAGAACGGATCTCTTTGTTGCAGAAATGAGCACTGTAATAGGATAAGGGGTGGAATTGATCAAATAGTTTTGAGCGTTGAGAGTTCCATCAAGAATTAATTCCAAGTTGAATACAAGCATTCAATCTGCCCAGATGGTTATATAGCATTTAGAATATCCACAAAGAACGACATCAACATATGTAATGTTATTTACAGAAATATCTCAGCTTATAACCGCTTTAAAAGAACACAAAAACGACATTTCCCTGGTGGATTACATTGTTTTTCTTCTAAAAACCGTACATGGAATAAGTCGCTGTTAAGTCCAGCACAATTAAGCACGTCCTTTCAGATAAAATAAAGTTTTGGGAAAGACAAAGACCGATTTTAAAAAGCTTAGCTGAAATCAACATTTCGGAAAATTTATCTAAGTTAGTTGCATAATTGGTAAAGAACACAAGCGAAGATATATTTAAATCTACCTTATCAAAATGTATTTTAGTTTCCTTGGTAAATTAACACAGTTGTTATACTCCTGTATATAAAAGCATCACCAAATCAAACACAGAATAAGGCCAATCGTCCCCGAATTAAAGCGATACTCCGGTGTGCAATTAAATGCATATAGGTAAAACGGGCATCATTTCTTGCGTTCAATTATGCTCTTTAATTTTCTTATCTAGCAATATCAATTTTATAATTGGATCTTAAACAACGTGTAATGCACAAAGTACAGTAAAATTTATCCATGCGGCCATGTCTAGGTATTTTTATTATTAAACAGAAGAGCCTTTTTAAAATAGGTGCCTACGTCACGAGACCTGTAGAGTCGACTGTTCAAACTTTCGACAGTTGACACCAATGATCTATATACTAGTAGGTAATTGGTTCAGACATGTTATTAACCTGTAACACACAAGAGTGTTCGTCGCGTGACGTCATAGACAGGGTTGGCAACGCCCAAAATTTCAGCTGGCAGTGGTCGTAGGAAGGTAAATATCTGTGACCCTAGGTTATTTTATAAAATGAAGAAACGATAAATTGATGCTATATTTAAGTATATTTAATGGTAACCTTTCAAGGGATATAGGGGTTATTTTTGCCGGGAGTATCGCTTAAAAAAAACCCCACATATATGTAAACACACAGATGTCTCCATCTATATAACATTGATAGTGCAGGTCCCTTTTCACGGTGTTTGCATTTACGGTTTTTCACACTTTGCTTTGACACATATACAGCATCTAACAAATCTTTCCCAGCTGGGGGTAACTTTAATCTAGGATTACGTTTTTGATAATTATACATATTTAGAAAAATACCGATGTAACTTATGAATAACCCAGGCCATAAAGTGCAGTTGGAAAAACTCGGACTGGGCATTGGTTGTTATTACTATGGTTTGTATGATTTGACCGAAATTATGCCACCATCTTTTATTATCGATACTTTGAGGCAGAACCTTACAGGATAAAAGGATAAGAAGGTGTGAGTCGAATAGTTTTATTGATAAAGGAAATTGCCAATTTTGTGCTCTCGTGGGGTTGGTTATTTTATAATTTCTTGTTTTATACTCCACTTTGGTTCTCGGATTTGTCCACTAGTCTGGGGAACTGTGATAGACAGAATTTTCTGACGTTTCCAGCTCGCATTGATTGACAGTGATACTTATCTCGCGATCCACTTAGTTTTCTTTCGCAGGATGGCTTTGTGACGAGAACGAAGTTATTATACCTGTAATGTCCAATGACTAAGCACCTCATCGGTTTACATAAATATACATCTGAAGTCATCAACCGTTTTGTCGGCTCAGCTTTTAATCCCAGTGTAAAGTTCATACAACCAAGAAAGGACCATAACAAAGTCATAAAGAAAACGTTTTACTATACACAGTGAAAACGATAGTCTAGGAGCTGAAAAACATTACTCTGTTTTAATGTATTTTTAATTATGGAGCTTACTTTCAGCGTTAAGTTAGCTTTTCTCTAAAGATTTTTTGTTTACATAAAGCCTCCGGTTATTCCTTTTTTATGAAAATTGTTTAAATAACTTTACGATCCTTTATAAAGTGGAATCATATTTAACAGACATTCTTATTCGTGTACTTTGAATTGCCAGCAAGTGACCACCGCAAAAATAACACCAGGACAATTTTGAATTCATAAACTGTGCCATTAAATAATGGCTAATGTGACTGCCATTGAAGTAAACCTAACATTTAAAAGATTGAGCGAAAAACAGTGCAATGTTGAGAAATTTATAGAGTTGCTATAGTAACACAATGTTAAAACAAAGAGTTTTGTTTGTAATTACATGTAGCTATATGTTTTCCAATTTCAATCTAAACCCAATGTATAACATTGTAAAAAAGCCCAGTTTTGCCAAACATATACTCACAACTATTCTTCTCTAAAAGCATCTTACGATCTAAGCCATTTTGACACAACTTCTTATGACAGGACTTCTATTATTGATGACCAAGGCCCTTTAGCGGCTACTGAGTTATGTAACCAATTTACAGTAATGTTGACAGGGTTGCATTGCCACCGGTAACGATGTGTCTCTCATATATGAAATTGGTGTCACTCATGTTACATTTTACGGTTCTTGGGAAAATCCAAAATATAATTCAAGATCATTGCTCTATTTTTTCACCCACTATTCTGTCTTTCTACTCGTTAAAATGTGACTGATTACCTGTTTTCTATCAGCATCCCCGCATTCTGGTCTAGGCTTAGCCGTAAATAATTTTCAGCTAAGTGAATTGAGCTATCTGATATGTTATTTATATGGGAATGTTACTAATTCGTCTGTATGTTTACTAGTTGGTTTGATGTTTAGCTTCGTACATCGAGTTCCATTTGTTAAAGTCTTTCAACGTTACTATGGTATGTGTAATAAAACAGAATATAATCTCAGATGGCCATCACGGCCCTTACATTTAGAATGTACCTACATATATTCATTCGCCAACTAGCTATGTGATTTGTTGCTAGAGATATGCATCCACCAACCAGCTATGTTATTTATATCTGTATTAACTTAAACCTTGACCGGTCTTATCACACAGTGTCAGTCTGCTGACCTCCAATTGTCTCGCTGAATATCCGCCTTTTTGGGAAACAGTGACCAACACTAGATTACTCTAGGGGAGACCCATTTATAAGGTATTATTAAGGTAATTCGCCCGACAAGCGTTGGGGTGTGTGTCTTGTCAATTGCTATAATTTATGGCCGTGTGCCAGTACCAAACGTGAGACACAGGTCGTGGTTGTCAGAAGGATCATATTGTTTTTGCCGAAAGACTGATGGCTAGATGGATTAACTTGTCACGCAAATTATGGAGTGTTTCGTGTTTAAAGCTGGTGTTACTACCTGTATCTTTATTAATGTCGATGGAATTATTTGTATGATTATGTCACTTGTTAACACTGATGCAATGCGTGTACGAAGAGGCGCCATAGACACTTTCAAACATCGTTTGTATAGGAGCTTGACAACGTTTAAGGCTCTCGAAAGCTATTTTGAAAGTTAAGATGCTTTTAACCAATTCGTGGTCTCAATCATCTAGACCCATACGCGGATTAATCACACTGCGACAAGAATTATTATACATACTTTTGGCTTTTTCGATTAATAGACTGGTTGTTTTTCCTTTGTACTAGCCGATTCAATTCAGAGGAAAAAGAAAACCCAACTCTTCAGTCCATGCAGATTTAGGTAAGATGGAAAGACACGTCTCGATACCATGCATATTTGCCTATTAAGGTGATTTTCATGTCAATTGAGGCCTGGTGCCCATTTTATCCAACGTAAACCCAGTCTTTATAAATACATGTATATGTAAACACAGACCTATTTCTGAAACAATAAATACAGACCTATTTCTGAAACAATAAATACTGACCTATTTCTAAAACAGTATGTAATTGTTTTAGAAATAGGTTTGTGTTGGTATAGATTGTGCACTCTTCGTCTTTCGGCTTCAGGATGGCAAAGAAATCCTGCTGAAGTGGGCGTGGTTACAATATTTGTGCGTTGTTTTGGGATTAAATGACAGGGCCAAGCCAATCAGATCTCTACCCGCGATTTGCAGAAATTTTATTATTAAAACCGAAAGTTCAAACAAACAAACGTACATACAGAGCAGATGTACATATGTCATTTTTAATTACATCACCCGAATTGTTTTTACTATCTACTAAAAATCTCACCTTAGTCCATGACAGCTGACATGATAATCCACAAATGGGTTTTAATAAGAAATCAGACAATCTACACAAAAACTTTTTGACTACTTATATAA
>JARFOD010157714.1:0-12156 GCA_031763545.1 Mopalia muscosa | reverse complement strand
TGTAATACAATACATTAATTTCCATTTTCATAATCTGATCGTAACTCTGGTTATCATTCATTAAAGAGGATCACAAGCACCAGTTGAGTCATCAAATCCTGGGCTGCTAAGTTTTCCTGCACTCTGGTTGGTCAGCCAATTTTAAACTATCCAATGATAGATCAGTTAAGTCTGTTGTACACAGGATTTGATGACTCAACTGGTGCTTGTGATGTTTTTTAATGGATGATAACCAGAGTTACGATCAGATTATGAAAATGGAAATTAATGTAACACAAAAAGTTTTACTTATTTATAGAATATGGTTTTTGGGTGGTCTTCACTTTAGAGTAAGAGACCTATGGGAAATGTAACATACATGTATGTAATTTAATGTCATTCAAAATATACTGGAAAAAATTGTCTTGTCATTTAACTATGGCTCAAAATGTGTTGCCATTTTTTCAACTTTGGAGAAGACTTATACCAAATGACAATATTTAAAAAAAAAATTCACAGTATTAAACTCTATCTACAGTCATAGATAATATTGTTTTTGTTCGTACAAAGTTATTGTCACCAATTAGTACAGTGGATGAAATCAGTGTAATGTCTACTGATGAAGAATAGTTTTTGCGGTTTAATACATATCCAGAAATTGTTTAATTATAATATATCATACAATGTGAGTCTGTATGTTCTCTATAACCACAGATATGTGCATAGTGTAACCCACTTCAGTTTTACTATTTGACCAATCACTAAAACTTTCCATTTTTGTATAGAGTAGTTTAATTTATATTCAGTCAGATAAATAAATTATATATTGAAAGTTCTGTTCTGGTCTTTTTTTTTACAAAATTATTTAGACTGCAGCTATTATATTTATGATCTGTACAAATATGAAGCCCACAAGGGAAAAACCAGAGATGTTTGGATACATGAAAGCGAATGTTGATGAAACTGACAAGTTTCAGGGCTTAGGTCACAAGTTAGGTGGACTGTTTAATAACTTCTTTGAGAGTCATTTAGAAGCAAAGAAAGTAACATAACAAGATATTTTATGGATATACAACTTCTGGTTATTGACGAGTGACTTTTCAGAGCAGATTCTAGCACTGTTTTCAAGCTAATGAAAACGGTGCTAGAATCTGCTCGGAAACAACGCTCGTCAATAACCAGAAGTTGTATATCCATAAAATACCTTGTTATGTGACTGTTTAATAATTGTCATATAGATTTCCTTTCCCATACAAGACAGAAAGATCATTGGCCCTTCAAACTAAGCATAGACATATGGCATTTACAATATTCACTGGACGATTTGCAACTAGTTTCATTAAAAAAAATCGAGGTAGATGCGGAAACATTGGGATTCCAAAATTTGGCTTTTATTCAAGTCCGCTGTGATTATTGAGTGACGTCACCAATTGAATTCACCAAGTGACTGGTCTCTATAGAAACCTGACCACCAATATGTTGTTTCTCAAGATCTATTTAATCCTTCGTGTATCTCCGGTATGGAGTCGTCATTGTCCGCCACAGACTATTCCGGTTGACTTTAATCAGTTCATATGACTTGTTCGAAAGTTTGTAAGTGACTAAAACAAATTCTAAGCCGGAAAAATACGTGATTTATTTTACAGATTGTGTATAGCATTATCTTTGTAATTCTGTCACTTTCAATCTGATTTAAAACCCATTTGGGAAAACCTTTAAGAACAAAACAATGTTGCTAACAAACATAACTGGTTATTCCCCTGTTTCATAATTGCGATGTATTATTGTCATCATTTCGGGTGACTACATTTGCAAAGAGGACCATTCAGTTGTATGGTTGGATATTTGCATTTATCTCCCGCTTTCTGTTGTTATATTTGCTTATTGTTCGGTCGACTTGTCAAGACGACTGTCTCCTTGATCCGCTATTCACTACATGCAACTGTATCACATAACCTGAACTTAGCATTTGATTGGACGTGAGGGAGATAACCACGGGTAAAGTACCGACAATTCTAGTTTTTTCATTGCACAGCTGAACTTAATACGTAAAGGTATATTATGAGAGACAACCTTATGTTGTCCATTTTTGACTGGTGTAATAATCCTGAGATTTATAAAAAGTAACTGTGTGTGTTACGTATAGAAGACAACGACTGGGAGTATGAACAATTCTAACATAATATGGACAATTAAATATCAGTTAGCTCTTGTTACTAATGAACAATAATGGTGGCAGTATGAACAATTTTAATATAGTACGAAAAGTTTAATAGTAGATAAAGTTTTCTACTTACGGGCACAAAGAAGAGACAAACGCTGTCATATAGACCACGTGTTATGTATATAAGGACTGGTTTGTCTCGCCATTTCTTGACTAACGAATATCAGGCAGTATAACCAAATGAATGCGAAGTCAGAACACCAAGCAGCAAGATAGACTTCAAATTGACCCGTTATCCGCGCTCAGTGATGCACTTCTGTGTGATGTATGTGTGATAAATTCATAATGTAATGAGAAAAAACAAATCAACAATAATTATTTTACTGTAAAGTATGGGTAACATTAAAACAAGAATGTATAAATTGCAATAATATTAAGGGGGAACAACTCTAAATTACAAGATTTAGTCCAGACAGTTATTCCAAATTGAAACGATGATGCCTACCCACTTGAGAAGCTTTCAGTTGACTATTATCATTTGATTAAAACCATAAGCCGTCTAAACTTCATGTCTTACAGTCCGCTCGGTTATAAACCATGACCGATTTGAATGCAGTGATATTCGATAAAACGGCGTAAATTGTGCGGTCGTAGCCAGATAAATTACAGCTATATAAATACATCGGGTCTGTGTCCTGCAGCAGTAGATCAATGCTTGTCTTACTAACAAATTTCAATATTAGATATATCTGAGCTACACTGTTTATAGAGTTCTACAGGAAGAGGTATCCGCAATATCCTATATAACGCTCGCAAAGTGTTTTTTTTTTTTAACGAATCGTTAGGTGAATCGACCATACACATGTGAAAGGGCTACTTTTTCTAAAAAGCAATCACACTGGCAGAGGGATGTATCAACTTATGTTCTAGATAAACTACCTGAGACAGGTTAATTTAGGCAACAAGATATTCGGAATGGGTTAGGGATAAATCATCCTACAAATAAGAATCTCCGAGATATAGATATTAATCCATGAATATGTTTGTTAACGCCCACATAACGCCTGCAGCACCCGCATGACGGCCTCCCAACCTGCAGCCCGGCAGCACGAACCCACCCATACCACCCGCATGACTGGCGTTATGTTATGCATTACGCGATCGTTGCAGGCGTTATGCGAGTGTAGTGCTGGCGTTGACTGGCGTAATAAGGGCGTTGCTATATTCTGGCGTGTGGGTTGGATCGCCAGACACAAAGCCTCATAGGAAGCTGCTCACACCTTCACACCAGCCCAACAAACCCCACAAGCTTGCCTCCCTATTTTATTTCATGTAGTGCAGTAGCACCTTGACCACGGGTAGATAGTCTGGAAACGTGCATTTTTAACATTTCAAAAGAAAAGGCCGATTCTTACAAAAAGGCAAAATATCAAGCGAACAGTTATATTAGTACTACAAGATGTGTTTAAGCCAGACGTTGTAAAACATCAGTGCATCTCTAATCGCCTTATCTACATCTATTTGAAATATAGGGATGCGCACTGTCTCTCTTATTTTTCTCTACACTCATTTTTGATATTATGTACCATATACCTATAGTTTGTTATAGTTACCAGTACGGACTGAATACTTTTAAACTTCAACAAATAAACCTGAAATTAATTTATTTGTAAATAAATATAAAAGGTTTTGGGTTCGATTTTATAAAATATATTTCAAAATTTACCTATTAGAAAACCAACTGTATAACCGGACCCTATGGCAGTTATTTTAAAGGTTTAACATGCACTGTTGCCAGACAATCTAGCTGTGGTCGAAGCTAACGTGAGAAAAGTCTGGTACACGCGAGACTATCAATAGTAGCATATACGCAGCTAGCGCATGCAATATATAGACGTTTGAAAACAAGTTTTCCAAGCGTATAATGACTTCATCGCTAACAGTTTCGGACAATTCCAACATGATGTGAATGTGTCAGCTATGTTAGTGATGCATAACTCCTGTCGCCATTGTTGTGATTTCTATTTGATGGCTGCTGTCTTACGAAGCATGCGTTATGAAATATTTACGCATCAGTGTATTTTTCCAAGGGCAAATTCAATGCATAACATGAATTTACATCCGCCTCGGTCATTAAAAGAGCCCATACCGCGTAACCGGCATGTACGTAATTAATTAAACACCTGATTTGTTTTTAAAACCATTGCATTGATCACTGTTTCACAGCGTAAACAGTATGCATACACCAGTCCAGGGCTACTATAACTTACGTCCCTTTAAACATATGCATTGTAGGCCTACATAGTGATGTAACGTTCTACTGCAGCCTGGATATCCCACTCTTCACTTCATGATAAAGGACAAGCATTTCTTGTAATATACGCCTTGAATGAAATCATGCGACCTGGTTCTCAGCACATTGGCTCGGTACCATAGAGGTCGTCTATGTAGACAAAGTCCGTGTGGTTCTCATATAGAACGAAGACAATACAACGATGCTGTCGAGAGTTGTGGCGTTTGGAAGCACGTGCTGCGTGCTAGACATTTTCGAATTCTGAAGAGCAGTATTCAACTGTCTGTTTGCTATGCCAATAGTGTTGAGGATAATGACATGACATACTATATACAAAATATCATCGTTATCTCGAAAGAATATATTTCTATGACTTCTGTTTGTGACTCTTTCCTTTTTCTGAACTAGAGTGACGTGTTTTAAAATCCACTGTATTTGTGTGGGAACTTGACCGTTGGTGTAATAGGTAGTAAACAGATGTGCCCCGTCTTGTTCTTAAAATATGTGCATTTACACCATCTATTGTCACCCATCTATAATGAACACCTCGGCTGCTATACTCACGTCGAGACCGGACAAGTTTCCCTCCATAGCCTGTATAAGAAGCATGACTGCCACCGAGGAGTTTAACGTAAGGAAGTATAGAAACAACTCCGAAAAAAGATAATGAATTCATTTTGACTTTGACTCAACGTTAATGGATCAAACCATCATCATGATAATCAGCATCACACAGAAAAACATTAAGTGAAGTCATTTTAGACATATCGTTACTAAACTTGTCACGACTATTGAGACTTAACAGTAAATTAATATATTCAAACTTTACCTTCAGGGTTTATTGAAATAATCCCAAGTGGTTGACACCTTGCAATAATAGTATGACTAATTTGCGTTACTCCCGTTTCCACCTACCTGAACTGAAACTTCCGAGAAATTACCTCTAATTAAAGTGACCAATATCACATTGGCCACTTTGTGAAATTACTGGGAAGGGGACCTGTGTATATCGGTTAACGTAGCCCTTTCATAAAACTGTAGTGGCTAGAGATAGAAAAGAGATCTCAATGCGAATTGTAGCTCGTGATGGGGGAAATTTGCTGGTTCAACTACCTTCATTTCGACAAAATTCAGATTGGTCACTTTGTGAACAACATGTTAGTGTCAAAAATCCCCTTTGGGTTAGCCCCAACAATCATTTGAGACCCATTAGGATAAAATTCATATAACACTCGTGTAACACTCTTCTCTATCTCAAGTTTGTTGGCTAATTTATTCCAACCCATACCAAACATCTTGTTTGATACATATTTATCAATACTATATATACCGTGTAAACGGTCATAACCTCTCTACAGTCAAACCGTTTTGGGATTGGTTTACCAAGTAAGATTAATTTCAATATGAATAGATGAGGATGTTTTTCGTTCTTGACTCAATAATAGCCTTGATTCCCACACTCCTGATAACTCCAGATGATCTCAGAGACGACTTAAACATGCATGCTTCAAAATCAATGTCACTTTATGTTGATTTGATTGGCGGGCAGTGGCTATGGCTTTAGACTGGTAAGTCCCAAGCACCTTTTGTTCAATCCTGTCATCATCTTAAACTGGAAATGAGTGAAAATCGTTTTAAAATGACATATTCGTAGCATCACTGATGAAGTATCACATTGTAACCAGAAATCCTGTCCCTGTCGTTACGGTACTTAATGATAGACCTTGTCGATTTTTTCTTCATTTTATTCTGTTTAGAAAACAGAATAGAGCCACCAGGACAGGTGGAAAAAGTGGGTGAATCCATAATATCAAAGGGTGTACAATCGGCGGTGAATGTGTGTGCCGAGATTAATAATGATAGACCTATAAACAGTTCTTGAAGTTTGCTCCGGAAATGCATTTGAGCAGACGTACGGTTCATTACACAATATAGCTGCTTTTCGTAAAGTAAACTCCTTGATATTCTCCTTTTCGCGGATGACACCTCTGTAACGTCATCTAATGCAGATTCACTTGTTTTAGTGAAGACCATGTCTGAAGAATTGGTCAATCAAGCTAATTGGTTTTCCTGCAAGAGATTATCCCTTAATTAAACCTAAACCAAGTTTATTATCATTAACCCAACTAAACAACGGACACACCACCAAACTATTTCTTTGTAAGTTTCTGTTAGACCGTGAGTACGTCATTGTAACTTAATGTTGTGTACCGTCAAAATTAAAGGTATGGAACATCTTAAAGTGTAATTCGAAATCTCTATTCAAATCGCTTTTTAAAAAAACTATATTCTGCACCATGAGCCTACATACAGCCTACAAATAAAAAAAAAAACGCATCGGCGAAATATTAATAGAATTATCAAATTGATACAAAGCGGGATAATTCAGTAATTTTCGGGGATAGTGCTGATAAAGTTGGTACAAGTATGCGGTATTCGTCGCCTTAAAGATCCGCACGAGGGTGCTTAAGTCAGTACCTTGTGTGACCACCGTGAGATGTAATCACTGCGCGACACTTTCTTCGCATAGTGTCTTTGTATCCGAACAGGTGGAATCCTAACCCATTCTTCATGCAGTGCAAGGGATAATTGCGGAAGCGTCTGGGCGCTGGGTTACGCTGGTGTAAACTCCTGTCCAGTTCGTCCCAAAGTACTCAATAGGGTTGAGGTCTGCGATCTTGATGGCTACGACAACACATTAATGTTTTTGTCCTCTAGGTATTCCGCTGTAAAACGTTTGTCCTGCTGAAAGAGTATTCTCTGTCGATCCATAATGGGAAGCACAGTATTTCATCCCGATAGCGTTCAGCTGTCAAGTTACCTTGTATAAGCACCAGTTCACTTCTGCTAGTGTAAGAGATGGCTCCCCACATCATGACACTGCCTCAACCGATTCTGTCAACTTGGGCGATGCAGTAGTTGGCAAAACGTTCATTGCGGCGTCTGTTTACACGTTGACCGGCATGTGTCTGTTAAATGGATTGTGGCTCATCTGAACCATTGCCGAACGGGGCCACATATGGGAGCATAACCTGTAAACCAGTTGCTGGAACTTGGTTCCGAATGGTTTGTGCAGGCATCCGCCTCCAACTAGTTACTTGCCCAGCTGTGTTTGTTGCTGTTGTAGCTTAATGATGCAAATGATGTACTCGGATGCATAGCGATATTGTGCTGCAGTTTTTATGCGAGGTCTACCAATTCGGAAACGGTCTTATGCAGATCTGAATCAGTAAAACCTGTTCCAACCGTGTGACTTCCAACTGTTATACGCCTGGCAGCAGGCGGATACTCGCTAAGGTAAGAGGCATCAGCGTGGAATTGGCTTGAAAAATTGGAAAAGTTATATGCATAGATAGATGTTGATAAAAACCAGGTGTATTGTGGGATTACAATTGAAATCTGTGTGAATTCTAATCATATATTAACCGACACAATGCTCAGCCCATGCAAAAGCTTCAATTACCAGACAAGATAAGACTAACAACATTTTTCTGAAACGGGTAGATGTATCAGTGTTAAATAGGTTTGAAAAGAGAATGTACAAATATGGATTTAAATAGCGAGATAAGATTAAACTGCGAGCATATCCATGGAAAGATATAAAATAAAAAACAAAATAATTTTTTAAAATACCCACCCTCTTTGGTAAACCTTTACTACTGAAGACTGCAAGCGGAATCGTAAAACATATAATTAGCTGGATTTTCCAAATGAGTGATCAAATAACAAAACAGGATTCTTACTTCCTTCAGCATGAGTCTTATAAAAGCCCTAACAATGGTCATGATTAGGACAGATCCACAGAAACAGGGTTGTAGACTTTGTCTTGCTGCCACATGGGACTGGTAAAGTATTTATGACAGTTTACATATTCCCATGGAGTGCTTAGTGTAAATTGGGTGTAAAACTGATTCTGTTTAAGTTTTTGTTTTACCCTCTCTTTAAAAAATCTCCTAACGTTGCCCAACTTACGATCAGTTAGATGGGGCTACATAAATGATCAGCTAGAGTATTTTAATAGTGTATTTATACAAGACAAAGGCAATAGACTAATAGACTGCATACCAGGGGAGTTTTGTAGACCATCTTTAGAGGATAAGCATAAGCAATCTTTTCTCATTATTCCCATATGCCATATAAAACGACAGAATGAAGAACACATCTCTTTTGGAATGTTTTTCTCTGTCCATTTGATTTTCTGTTGCAGCATTTCGTCCGTCAATTTGTCAAATTTGTCATGGTCACTCTGGCACATTCAGCCCAATAATGCAAATAATTCCTGTAATTAAACACTAGTTGATTTTTTTATGCGGAGTTATCAGAAATTGAAATAAAACATGTGGAGCCATGCACTTTTCCACGTTAATTCATCAATATCTTCCAAAGTGGCATGTCGAAAACCATTATTTACTTTTGTTCCATCGCATCCCAACTGTTTAGGAGTGAACTTAGACACTGGGCAAAGGTGACAGAGTAAACTTAGGCACTGGGCAAAGGTGACGGCAAAAGTCTATTTTCATGTTTAAGGCCCAACTAAACCACCATCTGATTAAAGAGTCGCGCTGCTTGAAACTTCTGGAATCATACAGGTTCATGATTTAGATTTTTATATGATGTCTGTCTGATAAGAGCAAAGTTGATGAAAATGTTTTATGCCAATGAATAACTTGCTAGACGAAAGCCCTGCTGGTTTCATCTCCAGCACCAATCCCTTTAGTAGAAACGTGTAATACAAGCGGATTTCCCGTCATTCCATGGTGTGTCATGTTCAGACCTCCCGACAATTTCATAAATGTTGACAAAGCACATACTCATTCAGCTAAACGATATTGGGTTAAGCTAATCGTTGTCGTGACCTCCACAATCCATTTGTGCTCTTTAGAATATACTGAATGGTTGTATATAGTAGGTGAACCTTGCGATAAAGTTTGCGCTTTTACGAAATACACACAGTTTAGAAGGCTTGGACCATGTGTTTTTTTTTTTACAAATACAGAACCCAATAGAAATGATGAGTTCCATACAACAAATCTATATTATGTTTGACTTTTTCATACGTTCATAAGTTCCAGTGGTCTAACATTTGGACAAACTTTGGTATCGTCGTACAAACGTCAGAGCCAGTGGGCCTGTGGCTCTAAACATCTTGACTTATCAGATGCCACCATTTATTAAAACACGTCTTTTTGCACGTCAGGTGAGTTTAATTCTTATCAAAAATGAAAGTTATCATACAAGATTTGATATTCTGGGTCTATTTTTTCAATATTTCCCTTAGATCTGTAAGCGTGGCAAGGCGAACTTAGGATAAAAAAAAACCCACACATTCCAGAAAATAAGCATCTAGGAATGTTCTTAACATTCCCGTTTTCCCGTTGATCAAAACCTATTTCAAAAGAAAAACCGTGTCTTTTGCAAAAGGAAATTGGATTTCTTTTCTAAAATATTAAGCGGATAATTAATATCAAATCGGGGTAAAATGTGCATCCAGGACAACTATGTTTAATGGCCATTTTGTTTCTTTGTTAAAAATATATATTTGGTAATGATTCGGATTTATACAGCCAATATTCTTTTCAGTTGTGTAACTCTTTAGAATGACCTTGGTACATTTTAACGGTTGTTGATTATTTTGTGTTGTATGAGCAGCGGTATACATATCTACTGAGTTTAAAAGCTTTAATTGGTGTAATCTACTGAGATGCAGACCTTATCTCTAACGGTTTCGTACGGCTGGGCGCAGTTTCTCTATTGACTGCACTTACATTTCTATAAGATCCGTAAGCGCGAACAGATTTTGTTTTTATACTTAGCGAATGAAAAATGGAGCGTGAAGAAAAGATGAAGATAAAAAGAAGGTTCTGAAGTTCTCTCAATCAGTAACCCAGTGCATTAAAACCGTACACATCAAAGCGGGGACAATGACTGGAAGGCAGGTCAGAAGTACTATACAGTGGATGGGTTTCGTTGCAAGTCTAGTGGCAGCTTTAATGTCAGGCTTAGAAACGGCTTTCGTCGTCTACGCTATGCCAATCAAAAAGATTTTTCACTACAGTCAGTCTCAAGGTAAGATAATAGTAAGCTCTAGTTGACCTTCATCTTTATTTTCAAGAGGCTTAAAACGGTCCAATGACAATGTAGCCACACTACTTGAGACCCGACATTAGCACAATCGGCGGACAGCCACGGTACCATCGGCCCACCAGTCGGACTCGGTGTTTTGGCACAATTTAATTGCAGATCGTTCTGGGATCTCGGCACGAAAGGCTTGGTCATCTGGGTGTTTCGCTCAGTCACTCGACAAACGGTCAGTGATAGGACTGTGGGTATTGACACCATAAACGCTCCTCTTAGACCCCCATACCCACCAGTTCATACACAGTTCGTTTACCGTATGGATCAAGTCACATACATATCATTAAGTATAAAAGTCATTCGTTCACAATGAAAACACTATTGGGAAATGGGGATAACAACAAATTAAATTTTAACCTACAGATTTGTCGAAAGAAAATATTTGATACTGTTTTGTTGCAAGTGCCAAACGCGATAATCTGCATAAACAAAATAGTACTTGAAAATATACAAATTAACCAAAGTATATATAGATTTACAGATTTACAAGTTGCCTGAACAGAGGAAGCTTCTCCTTAACCATTAGTTCCTTAAGGTTTTTGTTTACTTTGTGTCCTAAAGTGGTTTGTTGAGAGCGATGTTTTGGTATTCCTGTATACGTAGACCAGCAAAGCAAATCTAGGCTGCTTATGTCGGAAAACAAACTAGAACTAGAACCCATCGAATATAACATCTGACAAGCCTTCATGCAATAAGTTTATATTTTCAATGCTAAGTTCCAACTATCACGATTGTTGATACTATCAAATATTATTAGCTGTTGAGGTCAGTCGTGGCTATCGTGTTGATCGTATGAAAGTTTTAGGTGGTTAAAAAAATACTACGATCAACATGATTAATTCTCAATCGTGAACATTGCATCAGATTGTATTGGATCGTAACAAAGAGCGACAAATCGTGTTTCCAAATCGGGGTGATAGGAATCAGCTTTAGACAAGAAAAGTACTATGCTCTGTTGCGATTGGGATTTTGCAGAAAGACAGGAAACAATACGTCCACTGTTATTCGGTCTGTATATATATCCGTCGGGCCCAATCGTAGCTCAAAACGTGATCACTGTCAATCCTCACCGTGAAAGACAATGCGACCACAAGTGTACCCTATCGAAACAGAACGCATTGGTTTGTTATGAACGTATCGGGAGGTATTCGAATCTGCACGTACCCGATCGTCCCAAAATCGGGAACTCTGATCGTGATGATAGTGATGGTCGTGTCACATCGAGACCCAATCGGGTCAGTCTTGACGATAGGATGTCAACAGATTGCCACGCAACAATGGCGCTTTACGCTAACGTAACCACCAATATGCTTGCAGCTTGTGGCTATCATCCATATCTATTACGATAAATTATGGTAACGGCTATAAACAATAAACGATAGGTAAGTGAAACTGACTATTATTTATATTAATTAATAAAATTTCGTGGTTAGGTACGTGTTATTGATATGGATAATAGCCTTAAAGGGGAAGACCACCCAAAAACCATATTCTATAAGTAAGTAAAACTTTTTGTGTGTAATACAAGACATTAATTTCCATTTTCATAATCTTATCGTAACTCTGGTTCTCCTTCATTAGATAG
>JARFOD010157703.1:0-12156 GCA_031763545.1 Mopalia muscosa | reverse complement strand
TCGACACAGACACGAAATGATAAATAGGCACTACCTGATAATCACATTAAGTAATACAAAGACGTCAAAAACAGAACGGATTCATTTTTAACTCTGGCTTCATTTTGGCCTCTCAGCTCTGAAAGGACTAGACTACATGAATTCCTGCCAACTGATTGATGCCATGGTAAACACCGGTTATAATTTGCTTCGTGTATACTGGGATTACAATAAATTTTAACGTTATATGTATATTGTAATCGTAGGTAGGCCTACATACGACGCGTAATATGAACGCTGTGAAGGCTGAACGAACAGGATTGCTATGACATATTGTCCTGCATAAGATTTAATAGGAATGTATAGGCTGGATTAAGGCTTCAATAAGATTCAACTTTGTCACTTCTGTATACCAACAATCGTGATAGTTATACGATTATAAAATGTTTTAGATTGAAATAGAAATTAACCCACTGAACATAACAGGCTGTATGGATGACAATTAATCAGGATTTGTAATCCATAAAGCCTTACTCGCTCAAGTTTATACGATTAGATATAAATACAGGCCAAAGCAAGAAACTCTTCTCAAAAATATCCCCCAGCAGTTCTCCAATGGCTTGGTCATAAACAAGGATAAGTTTATGTAGTGCGATTTGTTAAATTGCAGGAGATATTGCGGCCCACATCCTAAATTACAGTATATATTTTTTAAAGGAGAATGGTAATTTTGCCTGCATCAACCGGGGTTCGAACTAGAGTCTCTTCTTACGGATTCAGAGCTAGCCCATATAAGTATGTATATAACAAACTCCTTTTAAAAATAAAGCTCAAACGGAGTTTCAGTCCATTGGGGCTCACTCAAAATGTAAAATAGCAATGGTGGGCGTCCGACTCAACATGGACACGGACTTTTTATGCAGCTGTGAAAACACGTTCGTCTTCATTGACATAGTCTAGAATGCGGGATATTTGATTATAAATCAATGATTTTCGAATACCTTGCACTTCATATGTGAAAGATGACAATTATCAGAAGTCTATTAACTAGTATGGTATATAGGCCATTTGCTAGACCTATTTTATATACTATTTTATGTAATATATATACTATTTTAAAAGATATAAAAAAATTGTGATGAAACAAATTCCAGTTACCTTGCATGAATGTAGAAACTTATAAATGTATCTAATATAATCTTCCTTTCTTGAATGTGTACATTCTATGTCAACGGTTTAATGTCCCTAATTTTCCTTTCACTAATGTTGACATTCACTCTCAATGGTTTAATGTCCCTAATCTTCCTTGCATGAATGTTGACATCTAATTTCAATAGTTTATCTATAGTGTTTCTTTCAGTACAGTGTGACACCACAAGAATAGTCAGACCCCACACAGTATAGTGCGATACTACAGGAAAAGTCAGACCCCATTGAATAGTCAGATCCCATACAGTACAGTGATACTACAAGAATAGTCAGGAGCCATACACTACAGTGTGGCACTACAAGAACAGTCAGACCCCATACAGTACAGTGTGACACTACAAGAATAGTCAGATCCAATACAGTACAGTGTGATACTACAAGAATAGTCAGATCCCATACAGTACAGTGTGACACTACAATAATAGTCAGATTCCATAGAGTACAGTGTGACACTACAAGAATAGTCAGACCCCATACAGTACAGTGTGACACTACAAGAATAGTCAGATCCCATACAGTACAGTGTGATACTACAAGAATAGTCAGAGCCCATACAGTACAGTGTGATACTACAAGAATAGTCACACCCCATACACTACAGTGTGATACTACAAGAATAGTCAGACCCCATACACTACAGTGTGACACTACAAGAATAGTCAGATCCCATACAGTACAGTGTGATACTACAAGAATAGTCGGATCCCATACACTACAAAAATAGTCAGACCCCATACAGTACAATGTGACATCCCAAGAAGATTGATTGATTGGTGTTTAACGTTGTACATCACAAGAAGAGTCATACAGCATTACGTACAGTGTGTGTACAAGAACAGAACCCATACAGTACATGACAAGTAGGTCAGACTCTACAACAATAGTTAAACCCCGTACAGAACAGGGTGACACTACAAGAATAGTCAGACCCCAGACAGTACAATGTGACATCACAAGAATAGTCAGAGCCCATACAGTACAGTGTGCCACCACAAGAATAGCGAGACCCCATAGAGTACACTGTGATATTACAAGAATAGTCAGACCCCATACAGTACACTGTGATAATACAAGAATAGTCAGGCCGATACAGTACAGTGTGATATTAAGATAAAAGTCAAACCCCAAACAGTACTGTGTGCCACCACAAGTCAGACCCATTGAATATTCAGACCCATACAGTACAGTGTGATATTAAAAGAAAAGTCAGACACCATACAGTACACTGTGACACCACAAGAATAGTCAGACCAAACAGTACAATGTGACATCACAAGAAAATCAGACCCCATAAAGTACAGTGTGTGTACAAGAACAGAGCCCATACAGTACAGTGTGATATTACAAGAATAGCCAGACCCCACACAGTACAGTGCGATATTACAAGAAAAGTCAGACCCCAAACAGTAAAATGTGACAACTCAAGAATAGTCAGGTCTCATACAGTACAGTCTGTATACAAGACTAGTGCCAATACGCTACAGTGCGACATTACATGAATAGTCAGACTCCATACAGTACACTGTGATATTACAAGAATAGTCAGACCCCATACAGTACACTGTGATATTACAAGAATAGTCAGGCCCATACAGTACAGTGTGATATTACGATAATAGTCAAACCCCAAACAGTACTGTGTGCCACCACAAGTCAGACCCATTGAATAGTCAGACCCATACAGTACAGTGTGATATTACAAGAAAAGTCAGACACCATACAGTACACTGTGACATCACAAGAATAGTCAGACCAAACAGTACAATGTGACATCACAAGAAAATCAGACCCCATAAAGTACAGCGTGTGTACAAGAACAGAGCTCATACAGTACGGTGTGATATTACAAGAATAGTCAGACCCCACACAGTACAGTGCAATATTACAAGATAAGTCAGACCCCAAACAGTACAAGGTGACATCTCAAGAATAGTCAGGTCTCCTACCATACAGTCTGTATACAAGATAGTGCCAATACGCTACAGTGTGACATTACAAGAAGAGCCAGACCCCATACTGTACAGTGTGGCATTACAAGAATAATCAGACCCCATACAGTACAGTCAGTGAGTGTTCAAGAATAGAGCCCATACACTACAGTGTGACACTACAAGAATAGTCAGACCGCAAAAAGTACAATGTGACATCACAAGAATATACAGTGCCATACAAAACAGTACAAGGTGACACTTATATCATGTTATATGACAGTCGTGTATTACAATAATAAATGACACTAGCACAACCAAGATTTTCATGAAGCTTTTCAATAATGTTGGGGGATTAATTTTCCTCCTGTGCTAAGTAAAGACAGTATTGCTAGTCTTCAAACAAACTGCCTATAGTCAGAGGGCATGTCTGATGAGAACTCTTGAAATAAGGTAATGTGTGACATCACATGTGTCATTAAACATTACATTTTTAAAAAAAAGTGACACTGATTTGAGGCACTATGATCAGTCTGTGAGTTTCTGTTGTTTTACAGCTGGTGATGGATTGTAGTTTCCTACATATGACATTGTTAAAGCAAGCATAGGAAATAGGAAAAAACAACAACAGACAAGATTACAAGTTTTAAAACGATTGTACTACAAGTAATTGATATATTCAATATAAATTAGGAAAATTAAATATTATATTGTGCAATATTATTTCTATGCTTTTATAATTATGTCTGCTACCTGTAATATCAAATGTTTTTTATTTTTACTTACAAGAATATAAGCTGATTTAAACTGTACACATCTGCTGCCTTTTCTTTACAATAGAATTTAATATCTAACAAGAATAATTTTAATATCTAAACCAATTGTTCATACATAATACAGACAGGTAAACTAGGTATTTAAAAATGTATATATACTTAACTTAAAAAAATACCAGTATATAAATATTACAGAACTAGTTTCACTAAAACTCTAATAAGTAAATAAACTAAATCACCTCAAATTCCATTCATGACAAATCCTAACTTCTTTGCTTGTTAAGACAATACAGCCTATTATCAAACACATTTTTTTCTTCATTCTGACAAATGTTGATGCTTTCTAACTGAAAAAATCATCTTCTGCCTCTCAAGTTTTCCAAATCACCAAATAAATAGTTTCCAAATAAGTAAGTTTATTGACAAATTTAAGGTGATATAGGGTAACATCCTTGACACTGGTCTAAACAATGTCTGTTGGTTCCAATCAACACATTCTCTTTGTTGAAGATCAATATAAAGTTATTTAGGCACTGTTTGCTAAAGGATATTTTATTGATAAAAATTTGAAAGAAACCTGGTCATTCTTGAACCTGTGAACCACATAGGATGGGGATCAGCACTCAGCAGGCCCTATGCTTGAGCATTCCCACAATATATAGATGTACTGATCATTAATCCTATGTCACCTACGGATCAGATAGAGGTACACCAACTACATGTATAGATAAAACCAAAAACACTTTAAACATTGTGTTATCCAATTACAATCTAACAGTATCAGCTAAAAGTTGTGTATGTTGAGAACATATAACAAAAACAGACAAACATTTATCCCTTAATAAATGCAATAATCCTAACAAATAGCACATGATTATAACAGATGTATTCCTGCAAACTAAGGTCACTAGGAAGACGCATGTTTCAGATAGAGCAGTGTTAGTTCACAGAGTTCTTCACACAGCCAGTAGTTTGAGGGCTCTGACAGCTGGTATAACCTGGTCCATTCTCTCCAAACCTATCACATAAAAAGTTCAAACACCGAGTTGAAGAGTTCATATGTATTATGTCAGTACTTCAAAGACAATACACTTTAACATTAAATACACAATTTTACAGTTTACAGTAAAAACGCTTTTAAAACCTTATTAGATTGGTTGGTGATTGATTGATTTAATCGATTGGTGTTTTACACCATGCTTAAGGGTATTTCAATTATATGATGGCAGTGTGCTAAAAAAAAAATTGACACCAGCACAACCAAAATGTTGGAAAGTTAATCTTCCTCCAGTGCTATATAAAGACAGCACAGCTGCTCTTCAAACAAACTACCTTAGTCAGAGGGTGGCTGGTGGTTGAAGGGAGCTTCCTATTGCCTTGGTGCTCTGAGAGCTTAAGAGGAATAGGAAGCCGATCTGTTCTGTGAATTTTTTTTAAATACCATGGACCTTGGTTGTATTTGTCAAATCTTGTCTGCCCATAGTCGAGGGTGGTTGCCTTCACCAATTGGGGTGCTATGTACTCAAGTGAGTAAAATAACCTTAATCAAACAAAACTAATTACAGTGTATGCCTATTTGAGATTTTTAAATTTCTTTCTTACAGTGTAATTACTTTAGTAGATTTAAATAAAATGTTCTCACCTAAAATATCCAATAGCTTTCTCATGACTTCATGAAAAACTGGGAAAAATAAAGTGTGTTCCTCCAATCTTCTTATCACACTGCAGAATAAAGGGTACAATTTTAGCAAACATGTGTGTCAGGAATTTTACAATTATTGGTGATTAATACTGTGCTCATTGCAGGTCGGGAAAACTCAGTTTACCCACATTATAACATTATATTTAATTTTGTAGCATTATACATCAACATATTTTATTTGGGTGATAAACAAAAAAATCAATATGAGCCAAACTGTTAGATTTACTTGGATGATTGATGGTACATATGGTGCCTGATTGTTCAGGGTAATTCACATAAACACAAATTAACAGAAGTGCAATGTGAATTGTTAATTAAAATGCTCTGTTAAAGAAAACAATGTTCCTCCAGAGATGAGAATATCAATATTTTTTCAAATATATTGTCTTTGTCCTCTGGATAATGCCAGTTTATTTAGATCATAGCAATGTGCTTTTTACTTGGCACAGGAGGAGGCTTATTTTCAAGTAGAGTAAGTAATTCCACAATTTATAGTTGTCAATGACTGTCATAATACACCCCAGTCAAATAAGTGAATACGATTAAGCACAGCATTAAAACACCAATCCCGAGTGGATACAGGGGCCACTTTCATAAAAAGTAGTATGACAAAAAAAATATTGTGTGATAAAATTTCGTCATATTAAAATATGGGTATAAAATATAATAATAAAGGCAATAGAAGAATACCCACCTATCCAGATCATCAGTCTGTAGAAGTCGCCTCAATTGATCAGTGGTGGTGGAGTTATGAGCCTGACATAATTTACCTACTGCGTCTACAATAGCTGTCGACTTAGCATCGTCTTCTTTAATAAAAAGGTTAAAATATAGACGAACATAGAAACAGTTTTTAATGTATTAAGATGATAATAATCTTCATAATAAATACTGCTTTGGTGTGTTTGATTGGGGTACTCAAGGGTATTTCACTTATATGACGACGTGCCAGCCCAATGGGTGAAGGAAACCACACTCACCACCACTGGCAACAAACAAAGACAGCAGGGGACAAATACAGCACGACAATACAGATAGCACAAACAGATCGGCTTCCTGTTCCCCTTTAGCTCTGAGAACTCCAGGGCAACATGAAGCTCACTCCAACTGTTTTGGAGAGTAGGACTTTTGTTATTAATATATATGCTTAACTAGGGGAACTATTGACTCTTATTTATTATTGCAATAATCCACAAAACTATTGCGATACTATTGCAATATTTTGAACACTATTGTAAAAGGGTGATTTTACCAAAAATAAGGCACAGAATATGTATTTTGAAGCATCTAAATACCATAAATGCAAATCACTATCAAAAAATGTCAATTACCCTGAGGCATTGTTAACTGATAGCATGTTCTCACTTTTAACCAGGGTCTTTTAATACACCCTTTGTATTATATGAAATTGAAAATATTGCGAGATGAGATGATAATGGCGATAAGTCAATAGTCCTATGTATTGTACACCCCTTTGCTAATTATTGTATACAGTTACCACTAAAGAGGACCCATTTGACACTTACTTAAACCAAGAATATTCCGGAGCGTGTGCAGAACATTTTGAACCTCTCCATATTTAACATAGACATCATTCATCCTGGCAAAAACTCCACTTATATGAGGAACCTCAAATAACATCTGGAAGTGAGATACTATATTTTTCAGCTGTTTCCTGGGGGGGCCTTCGTCATTTCCCTGTAGAAAAGAGTGGACAAATTAAAGTAAGCATTAGGTATTTGCTTTTTTAAGATATCAAATAAAAATCTAATTAAAACAAGCTGAGTAGCTAGCAGATCCACCACCAGAGGCTTTTTCTTTTTAAAATATGCTCATAATCCCAGTAAAATCACCTTTTCCTACTATTGTTTGTGAACTATTTTTTTCTTTAAAGAACCAAAGATATGGCGATATGCAATGTCGGCCATATTTGTTGTGAATATTGAAAAATAATGAAATAGTGACCATACTGCTTTTGAGCATTTTGATGAAATGCAATGCTTTCCTTAGTAGTGGGAAGCTAACTTCAAGGTTTCAAGTTAATCCGTGAATTTGATCTTAAAATTGACATGTTTAGAATACCTACACATGAAAATTGTTAAATGATGCATTGGAGGCCATTTTGTTTTATGGAATTTAGAGAAATTTAATCCCATCTGTTATCCTAATAAGAGGAACCTATATTTCAAGCTTCCAGTTAATCTGTGAATTTGTTACAGAGTTATACAATTCACAACATCTACAGTAATGAATATTGTAAAATAATGCAACGGTGACCATCTTGTTATACAGAATTTGATGAAATTCATTCCAATTCACTGTCTTAAAAAAAGAAGGTATCTTTAATGTTAAAAGTTAATCTGTGAATTAGTTCTCTAGTTATCGTGTTCACAGTACAGTCATGAATATTGTAAAAATATGCAATAACGGGCATTTTGTTTTATTGAATTTAGTGAGATATATAATCCCAGCTGTCGTTTTAACCAGAGGAAGCCACACACCAAGTTTGCAGTTAATCCGTGAATTTATTCTCTTCTTATCATGTTCACAACACATACAGACATGAATGCTAAAATTATGTAATAATGGCCATTTCATGCAACAGAATTTGGTGAAATGCAATACCATCCGTCATCACAGGAAGAAACTACGTACCAAGTTTGAAGTTAATCTGTGAATTTGTTTTTAAGCTAGTGTGTTTACAAGTGGACAGACGGCTGGAAAGACGGGCTGACAATGAGTGGCAATTCTAAGTCCCCTCCAACTACAGTGGTGGTGGACAAAAAAAAAAAAAAAAAAAATACCACAACATACTGACATTGTAACCAAACCATGTGGCTTGCTTCATACTAATTTTGTAAATTTACATCTTTGTTTTTTTTTTAATTAAAGAATTTTACAAGCTAAATAGCAAGCAGGCACCCCAATAAATGCTTTGACCAAAAAATACTCACTCTCACAGTTAAACCAAATTTTCCTACTTAGTTTTAAGACCAGTTTCTTGATTGTTTTTTTATGTGGTTTGAATTGAACATCATACTCAAGGGTAATTCACTTATATGATGACCATTGTTGAAGGATTGTTCATTTCACAATATTCCTAGCTTAAATACAGTGGAATACCACTAGGAAACCTTGTAAAATCCATCTCCCCTATTGCCAGATTCACATCATGTGACTCACACATATACCCATGATCAGCTGATGGACTTGAGCTCGTGAGAGGTTTGCCAGAGTAGGATTAGTAGGTAGAGACACTAACCATTCAATCAACTTTTTTATAAGTTATGATCTTCCCAAGAAATCTTTACGTAAATAATAAAATCATAAAAAGTGATTAGTTGAACTCTGCCAGCTTGTCATACAAGGCATTCAGTTGAAAACAGCAATTAGATGGGTTGTTTGTTTGACTTGTTGGTTGGTTAGTTGACAGATTTTTAACTGACGAGACAGTAGTGCCCTCCCATACAGAATTACCACACTGACACAACCATTAAATGTTAACTTCTTAGAGAAAATTATTGTTCAACAATCAAAAAGTCATCATCACAGCCAGGACTCTAAAAGCACATTTAGCCAGGGGGTGTAGTTGAATTGAATATTTATCAGAAAAGTAATTACCAGTCTTACATTAGGACACAAAATATCATTTTGTGAAAGAAATTGTGATCAGAATTATGTAAGAAGCAAAAAGATAAAAACAAGTCATATTGTTATGAATATGTAATTGTATTTATTAAGTTTCTGTGAGCTGACCCAATTGTTAGAATTTTTACGGTATTATTGACTAACTCAGTGAGGTCTTAGTCCCGAGTTATTACTGCTGGCTGACCAACACATTACATAGTGTGTGTATCTTATACCAATTTAAAGACAGAATGTAAGGGCATCTGTCATTGTGATAGGTGGAACCTTTATTTAAAGTTTATAGTAAATCAATTAATTTAATTTCAATTTGTTGGCGCCATGAAAAAATACAGAGTTAAAGATTGTAAAATAATGTAAAGGCATTTTCAAACACTTGTGTGGAATTTTATGAAATGCAATCCAATCTGCTGTCTTCGCAGGAGGAAGCTACATTCCAACTTTGAAGTTTATCCATGTATATGTTTTCAAGTTATCATGTTCACAACATTTGTGATGAACAGAAGGAAAGAGAGAAGGACAGATGGACAGACAAGAGCATTTCTAAGCTTTAGATAGCACTTACAGCATACTGTTTGACATCATCATCTTCTATCAGTCTATCTAATGTAGAAATAAGCTTGGACACTGGCATGTCGTCAGAAAAATGTAGTCTTAACCACGGTGCCACTTTCTGGGATAAATGTTGGACCGTTTCTTGTAGATCCTATAGAAACGCAAATAATTTTGTTGACATACTTATTATGAAAGGTTTGTGTTGTATTGTCTGTATTTATTTTAGACAGTTAGAGGCCAATGACCTACTCACAAAATCTGATAACAAGTAACATGCGATATTTAAAAACAGTTAAACCATGAGATCTGAGATCAAGAACAAATACCCAGAGTGAACAAAATTGAGTTTTTTTTAAACAAATAAATTTGTATAAGAGTTATTTCACTCACAGGGTGGCATGTCAGTCCTATGGGTGAAGGAAATCAACCTTAACACAACTGGTTAAAAAAAAAAAAACGACAAGGTACATGCAAATCAAGTTACTCACATGAAGCTGCCATGCAGGGAATAATATTGCGTAAACCAGTGACATATTGAGGTAAAGAGTAAATAAGTATATCAAAGAACTAACCGGTAGATGTCTTTCATCCTCCCTCCACTGTTCAAGTACTGATAGATCTTGGTCAAGAGTCTGATCGCTTAGCTGTTCTGCAGGTCGAGATGTGACACGTTTTCTGCGACGACTACCAGACATATGTGTTAAACTCTGAACAATTTCATGAACTTCTGCTGCAAACTACACAATAACATAAAGATGGCATATTAAGGTTCATCATAAATAATGTTTTATTTATCTGGTTGGGTTTACTGCCGTATTCAAGGTTATTACACTCACATGATGGAGTGGCAGATCATCGGATGAAGGAACAACACAAAGACAAGTTAGGATAATCATAAAGCGCATTTCAAAATCAACTTCCTGTTACCCAATGAGTATCTGGTCAACTAGGAGATCCCGCCATAGAGTATGAGATTGGTTTGTTCTGTTCACTTATGTTGACATATTAAAGAAAAACGTTACTGATAAAATCTGAAATAATAAAAAATAAATTATTCATAAACATACATTTTCAAATCTGGTGTCTTTATCCCTCATTTGTTTTCTTTGAAGATAAGGTACAATCTCTGCTATATCATCTCGGTCTATCTCTTTACAAATAGCCTGAAACATAAAGATGAGTAAATCTATCAAATATAGCCGGCCACTATTTTATATGGTCTAAACACAACTTCTACAGGTCCAGAGGTTTCAACAGAGTGGATAAATAGTTGGATTCTCATTTAATTATATTTTCTGTGGTACTTTTGGCTAAATTATTTGTATGAATATACTGTCCCGTTATGACGGGGTTGGCAATTCAGTCCAAGGGACGTTTATTCAATGTTAGCAGTAATAAAACCAGCAGTTATTTCCTTAGCGTATTTTTAATAAAGTTTAACTTTTATAGGTTAAAATTGTGGCCAAAAAAGTAATCATTTTCTGTTTTCGAGCTCAAGGTATATGTATATCCAGGACACTTTAGAATAGTCTTCTCTCCGACATTCAGGTTTATACTTTCTGTGAATGACTATATACCTGTAGGTAATTTTTGCAGTTTTCCACAGGTAAGAAATCCAAATCATCTATATGTGAACTGTATTTCCTTTTCAATCTAAATGGATCAGAAGATATCTTTTCACCTGGAAGACTGAAATAAAAGTAATGCACAATTACTCACACATTATCAGAATTTATCTCAGAGTGCCGGGCAGAAAGTGAGGAGTTTACTTTTACATGTTCAAATTTTTAATTAGACTCAAAAAGGACAAACAACTTCATTTATTTTGCACTTTTGTTGTAAGGTGTATTTCACGATTGATTAATTGTTTTATGCACTTCTCAAGGCACTTCATTTATATGCGACGGTTTATTCCCGCAGCTATTGACTTTGTCACAACCATATAATGTGAAGTTTTTTGCCATGTTGGAGAAAGGACTTGCTAAGCTCTAAACAGACTGCCCTTGACCATAGGGCTATTTCCATGAAAAGATTGGCAGGTTGCAATGGTCGACAAGGAGCTAGTCTTGGAGCACCAGGCAGGGTGTACTGGAATGCCATCATGCAATAAATGTAAGGTTATCACATCATTGTGACATACTTAAAGGAGCCATATTAATGTCACCTCTTTATGGCAAGTAAAAATGACAAAAAATATCATACAACGAAAAAATTGTACATGCAGGTTAAAGTGTAAAAAAATGTATGACCACAGCAGTTAACACAATACCATTATTCAGTATTTGGATTGTTTGTTTGTTTGATTGGGGTTTAACATCGTACTCAAGGGTATTTCACTTATATGACGACGTGCCAGCCCAAT
>JARFOD010157692.1:0-12156 GCA_031763545.1 Mopalia muscosa | reverse complement strand
GGTAATACAGAGAACTACATGAATGTAGGAACTGTGTAAGTCGTTAGATGTGTTGAGCACTGGTTGATTGACCACAAACCACTCAACTGTGACCATTGTCTCTGGCAGCACGCCCACTTTTGCACGAGCCAGTTAACCACTTCTTTGTTATGGCGGATGGCAATTTTGTTCTAAAGTCTGTAACGACACCACATGCAGTGAAAACTAAAACACGCTTAAATGCTTTTTATATTTCCTCAGAATGGAACACTTGTTTATTTTATCAAATTGAAGTCCATATATACATATAGCCTAGGTCTTTTGCAGACAAAACGCACGCTTGCAGTATTTTCTAATTCTTACTTGGTTGAACAGAGAAATATAGTTTGAGAAATTAAATAGCCTGTTTAAACACAACGCAGAAAAAAAAAAAAAACAAAAACAAACCCAGCGGCTGTATCAAAAACGCCAAGGTTTGTGTTATCGTGTAATTGAGAAGTCGTATAAGCAGTATACTTACAAAAAACACTGTGTGCTAAGTTTGCTGGCTATGGTTAGAATATAACATATCCAAATGCGCCTATTTACATTATTTACAACCCGCCAATAAAGTCTGCTAGCCTGCGGAGTTATCGCCTGAGTTTTTTTTATGAATAATTTATTGGATAGGGTTACATTCTCATCGGTATCCCCTGGGACAGCACACCGAAACCTCACTGAGCATTGATTGATGGCTATCGACAAATGAACTCGGAAAGGCTGTAACGAATCGCTGTAAAACCCTACTCTCTACAATCACACTGGAGCTCTATGTTCAACAGATTTGATTTGGAAGAAAGATCATAGGGTTTATGAGAAAGATCCTACCGTTATTGATATAAGCGGCATATCTTATTAAAGCGAAATGTAAATAGATAAATTGTTCTCATGTCAGTGTTTTTCGTGATATTTGTTTCTCTAATTCCTGACGCCGAAGAGCTTTGTCTGGTAAAACTTGGCAACCTTCCAATTTCTGAGCTCTCACTGCTCCTGTGATGTTAAGCGGTTTCCGGATCGTGTTGAGCTTAGATTTAATTAACCCTAATCAATAATGTCTCACTAATTACGTGATATCGCACTCTCTTTCAAAACGCCAGTGTACTCAGCAAACCTATAATTTCTGAGCTTCACTTTAATTCAGTCACCAAAACATCTCATAAATCAGGCAGAATCATATTAGTTTCTGACTTCGCCAAAATATACTATTAATTATCTACTGGTGTAACGGAACCGACACAAAAACAAGTTTTCATAACTCGATATAAGTAAACCGTTTCTTTTAATAATTTTGTAAAAGGCCGATTGGCTGAGGGATCTGTCTCCGCCTGCATTTTTTCTAAACTAGAGTCTGTTCACACTAAAAAACAGATGAACCAGTGCTGGTAACTTAGTTATCACACATCCTGCATAAACGTATGACGGAAAGTGATGAAGCAGCGGAAAGTGATGAAGCAGCGGAAACGGTGGTTATTGTGTGACTTCCACTTTCACCAACTCCTTTTGTTTAAATTAGTCAATTAGAGACTGGCGAAAGTTGAATGGTGAAGGTGTAAAAAAGCTAGGAAACGGATTATCCGGATTAAAACCGATTAAAACGTAAGGATTCTCCACATGAAATGTATGTACAGGCATACATACATCAAACAATTCCAATTGAAGATATGTCATCAAGATGACATCGTTGAAAGGTACTATCAGCAAATTAAAGTCTCTCTATGTTTAGTCGTTCAGGTTTTAATTAAGGTTTATTTATTCACTTGGTTTCTGGGCAAACCTGGATTAAACTGGTTGACGTATCTTATTTTCTGGGATGGCCTGTTCTCTTTTAGCTATCACAATACACCAAGCGCTGTGTAGTGGTCTCTATTATATGTTTTCTCTAATTGCGGCTGTGTTTTAAAATTGTGGTTGGGGTTCCCCACGACTCAATGTAAATGATGTTTATTGCAAGAAATAAAGACAATCTGTAGTTTATCCCAATGACACAAAGTAAACTATATATAGTCTGTTTTTAGTTTTAGTATAAGAAGTATAGGAATTCTATGAAGTTTTTTGTCGGCTCTGTTAAAATGACAGCGCCTTTTAAATCTGATTTGCTATTCAATCGCCTTGTAATACACTTTTCTGAAAGTATACTTTGGCACAGGGATATCGATAAATTATAACCAATAAACTAACGCCTGTTATTTTCCTAGCAGGAGGCCAAATAATGTATAAAATATGATACTTCAATAAAATTGAGTATGATGTTTCAGTTTGTGCTAGGCCCTTTACGAATCACTTTAACATGCCATTACGTGGAAGGTACGTATCTGAGCTATATAACGTGTACATTACACAGCTTTGTTATGTTGATATCGACGACAGGCGAACCTGTTGAACTTTATTCTTCGCAAACAAGTTCATATACGAAACCAAACACTTAATACCCAGACGTGATAATGTAACCATATATATGCGCTGACATGCCTATAATGTTCTTCTTTTCTATACATAAACCTTGGGCCGAGTGTAAATGAACAAACTAGAATATGTGAGATGGTCCAGTTAATGCTCTCCATAGTTGACTGATCTATCACAATAGCTTTTTATTTACTAATGTAGCGATAAACCTACTTTGTGGAAAATTTAAAAACAATTATACCTATTCAGCTTCCCGCTAAAGCATAAGATGTGTTGAATCATAGCCACATTATGCAAATCTCTAAAAGAGAAAATGTATAATATAAACTTCTAAAAAAATATGTCGACCATCAGGAATATGAGTGAGTCACACGTTGTGGCTCCGGCAATCGCGGAGGAGGTTTTTTTTTACGTTTTCTTCCCGGTTTTCCACCGTAATGAGACAAGATACAGTGTGAAATAGACAATCCGTCGTCATATAAGTGAAATACACTTGGGTACGACGTTAAACCCAAATCAAACAGACCAACAATATAAAACAATAAAATATGTTGTAGAGAATACAGCACCAGCGCTCTATAGTCCTCTATTTGATTGAACTACGACCACTTGCGGCAGAACATCTCGGATTGGATATTTATACAGAGCCAGTCTTCAGTCTACTTTCTGTTACAATGGAACTTTTTTGATAAAAACAAGAATTGTACAAACGTATTCTCCCGAGGCCTAATATTGTAAAGTCTAACTTTAAACTAAAACCGTTTTTCAGAGAGAGGAGAGGGGACATAATAGATATTTTCTTAATGATTACAGATAAATGGATATACCGCATGGGTTTATGGGTAATGGTACTACAACTCAAGTCATTATCCAACCTATTCATAAGAAATCGCAATCCATCCAAGATGGATCAAAATGTCCCGTCCAGTGTTGGAAAGAGAAGGCCAAACATAACAGCTACAGAAAGAATCGTAGTTCAGTGGCTTGGTTTATTTAACATTCAGTATTAATCAGCTTTGGGCCACTACGCATGCTAATGTAAAGCGCATACAATTACACCACATGATAAGTTTGAGTTCATAGTTCGCTGATATAGACCATGGAGCTATAAAGCTATGAGTGGATGTATAGACAGTAGACTAATAGGCTACGGCTATGCTCTCATAATGTACCCCAGGCAGAGATACCCAAGATCTTTATAGAAGCTGTTAAATATCCTTGGTTTACCAGTACTTGTGTGTTATCGGCCCTGCGATTGTGGGTTTGATAACTAACTATTTTTATAAGCTAACAAACTCAGGGTAAAAGTAAATTTTCTGAACTAGAATCTGTTCAAACTAAGAAAGTGTTATCCCAAAATAACGAAAATACTAAAAGTGTAACATCCTAGAACCTGATTGACACGTGCACACAGAATTTGTCAGTCTTATCGCCGGAAACACCCGATCAGCACAAGCATACACAAGTGTGTATATGTGATAAACTTATTTTTAGTCAAATCCCATAAATATAGGAAAGCATTGGCAAGTGTAAACACGTATATATGTTTAAAATATATATATGTTTAAATTTGTAGAGAAATAAAATTTAGTTTGCTTTCACCTGGATTCGAACCCGGATGAAGCGGCAAATCATCACACTAAAATTTGACTATATCTCAATCCATGAAAATTCGTTACTGGTAGTCTATGCTACTTTTGTTTCCTACAATTATCAAAAGAAGGTGTGACGAGACGTGGAGAGCTGTCTAAGATTACAATATGATTTTACTAGCTATTTATAGTTCTTATAAAACTTACATCAATAAAACGATATATGCACTAAAAGCTGGTGTACTCTTTTAGTATAGACCAGGGCTGTCGGTTTTATTTCAATAACTACCTTGAGATGTATATGCAATTTGAACTCAGTCATTTCCTTTGAGACGTGCTATCTGGCTGTATATAGACACTTCACAAAGGTCGACCCATCCCCCGAGAAGCTTCCACTGGGCAAGTAAACAGTGGGTTAGTTACTCTGCTTAGTGGAGGGCTTTGTGAGCCAGACTGGCCTGCCAAATCCTCACTGTATCTCCCTCGCTCACCATGTTAGACAGCCTGGCTGGGCCTCCTGCTGTGCTGGCTCAATAACGGTATTGTGTCCAATAAAAACGCCAGGATTCAGATTTCTGACAGTTGATTGGCTACTCCTGTTGACCTGCCGAGCCGATAGCTTGCAGCTGGGGAGAGAAGAGTGGGCTGTTCCAGTGAAAGAACCGCCTCCCTTCGCGGATGGAATTCACGCCATCTCTTCTCTATAATTATGTTGTGAAATTAAACAAAACACGAAAATACAATAAATGAAGCATGTGTATATTTTGTATGTGGACACTAAGTTCGCTGTTACCCTGCTAATAAACTTAAGTATGGTGTATTATTGGAGTGTGACTGTGCTGTATATGGAAAAGATGTAGCAGCCACATGACTTGGTCGTTATTCAGCTCCTCGCGCCACATATCAAGGGGGTCTCTTAGGGTTTTTTAAATCAATACGTTATTTTTCTACTTTCTGTTATTCTTCCCTTATGTGTGTCGCTATTCACAGGGAACATATATTTAATCAGCTTTTCTCTAATCTAGGAAATAGATTATAATTCCTAATTGTTGTTTCATGTGTCTTTGAAATAACGACCATCCGAGGTTCTGAGAATTTGAAAAACATTATGCACGCCAGCACGGACAATCATGACATAAACACAAATCTCCATTTTATAGCTGCTCTCTTTAAATCTTTAAATTGGCAAAGCTATGAATGTTCAGTTATCAGGATATATATACAGCCAGAATTAGTGTCAGGGGTATTTTTGTTCATCACAAATAGTAGACGAACCCTAAACTAAACCCTAATCTTAACCATACATCCTAACCTAATTCAGGTTTGGTATAATCAAGACGAAGACCGATGTTGATGAGAGTCTGTTGCTGGCGCCCCCAGCTACTCTCTAATCCTCCACATCGATCCGACCACTGATAATTAACGAGTGCTCGAGTAGTTCTAGAAACGCTATGAATAATTGAAGCTAGCGACGGCAAAAATCGTTGGAATTGATCGAAATGGACATTGTGCACGCCAGTGATGATGCCATCTAATATTTATCATTTATCGAACGCTTGAACCGGCTTTCTGATGCTTTATGTATTAACAGATTGTGGATAATAAAAAACGAAACCGAAACAAAAAACAGAAGAACAGTTTTAACATCTATAGCATGTGATTAATCAGTTATAGATCAAACCATGGGAATAATTACAACGGAATTTATTATTAGCAATTGATATCTGTTCAAGAGAAATAATACAGCATCTAACCTTTAGCTCGTTAGCTTCATCTCTATTAATAAAATTCTGTGTTACAGGTCCATAAAGTAACTGTTTTATACAAACAGATGTTAATTTTCAGAAGCATATTGTTTAAAATAATTTCTTTGTGCCAAGCCTTTTTTCTTTCGCCTTGAGATATTTAAGGGATTTCAAGATGGCGCTGGTATGCGTGTTTTGTTTAATGCTTCGTGGATTGCGGCAAATCTTGTGTGTTAAACAAAGAGGTATGACAAATGGCTGTGGTTCCCTGTCGGTCCTTTAACTGGATCGGATTGTTCTATATCCACAATGAATTCCAGTTTTCTCTACCTCAGAATGCAGTATCGAGTCAATCTATCTAAATTGACATAGCCGTTAAAGGCTAGAGAAGCACTGGGCGTTAATGGTCACGTTCTCAAGATCCACAAACTGTTTGCGGAAACGGTGAACGACTGAACGGTGAAATCTTCCTCGAGCCGCTGTCAATAAACCATCGAGGCGTCCTTTCTCTCACACGGCTTCTAATTCTAGCCAACTTAAACTCTTGTGCGTCATGACTGACAAACATGCCTCTACTTGCTATTCCACTGTCTGGAGTGCACCCCGTACCCTGTGTGCACGATGTAGAGGTAAATACTTATGATTCCCTCGATTAAAATCAAGGGTGTGGTTTGACCTCGGGAAATTTCTTGCCCCTTTGCGGTCACTCTGGCTTAGCTAACATTTTAATGGTTGTGTTATAAGTGCCGCGGAATATATGCAAGAATAGAACAGCATATGTACATTATCAGTAGAAATGTATTTTAAGTTGTAAGCGTATACACTGTATATTGTGTAGAGATAACAGTTGGTTAGGTACAATGACAGCCAAGCCATGTAAACATACCCCGAAAACTAGTGCGTAACGTACCAAGACCAGACCTAGTTAGGAGGGAATACAATTATGTTCAATATATATGGCAAAATTAACCGCTCGTGTATGTAATTCCTTGGGTTAGCATATAATAGTAATTCAAGGTAATTCTTATACATCTTTACAAAGGTGTTAATTTTAACCTTTGTATATTTTTCATTGTATACAGGGTTTTTTTCTCGTTATTTTCTTAGTTTGAACAGATTCTAGTTCAGAAAATTTTGCAGGTTGAAACCCGTCCGGGAATCGAGCCCACGACCCTCAGAGTAAGGCACCGAATCGCCAGCAGTAAATGCCGGCCAACTAGACCACTCAGCCACCCAGCCTTCTACCAAGAAATTTTTCATCGTATACAGGTTGTTTTAAACTTGTGTCTATTGTGTTGAAGCACTAATACGCGATAAGGACTAGTACATAATATATAAAATACTACTTTTGTGTTTGTTTTTTTCTCCATCTGGGTATATATCACTATGTGTACTGTCTGTAAATTCATGCAAATAGACTAGTTGTTTTTAATTATGTATTTATTATGATAAAGTTGTATATACGATGGTTGTAAGTGTGGATGATACATTATGGTGCTCCCTTGGTGTTATTATCATTCATTCTAGGTAAAACATTACGTGACCCTAAGATAACACGTTGGCTGACTCCTTGTCAGATGTGTCATTTATCCCTGTAGAAAAAAAAAAACACAGATGATTGAGTCTGATTGAATTAATATAATCCTGTTTCTGGTAAAGGGATATAGTGAGAGAAAGAGTAAAGTTCGTGTTGACAGAGTGATCACTAAAACAACTGCTGCCACCACAACACAACTCTCCCCCAACCATGTTTTTACATTGATTTAATGATTGATTCATTCGTTATTTACTCCATGCTTAAGGGTATTTCACTCTTATGACTGCGGTGTATTTTAACATAATTGATACTAGCATAGCCAAGATGTGATGCGTTTCCATGATGTTTAAAAGTTAATTTTTCTCCAGTGCTAAGTAAAGACAGCACTGCTATACTCGCTTGAAAAACTGTCCTTAGCAAGAGGCCAATCTTTTACAAACTGACATCGGAAATAAGAATTAACCCTTATTAATAGCAAACACTTATCTTTTATTGGCTTAGAACAACGGCACTGTTTCTTAAGGCTTACGTATGCTTGTGTTGTCATTAAATAAACAGCGTTCTTATAACAGAAGCACAAAGATGGGAGCGCGCTTCATGTTGCCCTGGTGCTCTCAGAGCTAAGGGTCCACATGAAGCTGATCTGCTAGCGAACGCTTCATATTGCGTTCTGGGATTGTCCTGTCTTGTCTTTGGTTGTTGCCAGCGGAGTCGAGGGTGGGTTTATCCACATATAGGACTTGCATGTCTTCATGTGAAATAACTTTAATACATAGTAAAATCCCCAATCGAACAAACATTTCTGAAAAATCCTAACCTAAGTTGGTCGTCTGGTCAAAGATCCCATTGTCAGTGTGTAAATTGTGAACGTAGACTTAGCAATGGAAGTGCCACTCAAAGTTTTCGTTTGTAACTATTTATTTGGGTTGAATTATGACAACGAGACATGACGTGATTTCGTTTGGTTGAATGCTTTTTGGGAATGTGTCTGCTATATCAATCTTGATGCATGGCGTGAATAATGTCAAATGTCTGGCCGCGTTCCTTTAAATCAGAACAAGAAGCCCCATTCCCCTGACCTTTATCACCGCATAACTTGTATGTAAAATTATTATAGCTATAAAGTGGGCTGTGGGTTATGCCTGACATATGGTTGATGATTGAGAGGACGACACGGCTCATGTCTCAACACACACATAACAGTATAAATTTCCCCCCTTCAGAGAACCCTATAACCTCCCTGTATCTATATCTTAATTCTCTTAGTGAGCCATCAGTTTGTTACCTTATCACCAGACAGCTATCTGCTATTTTCGGGGTGCTGTTGTGTAAGCTAAAGTGGTTGGCGAAGGAAACTTATGGATTTGGTTTCAACGTGAATCTTCTCTTTTTAGAGGAGATAAAGATTGTTCTGTCAGAAGGCTGAAATGAGTGGGCTCCTGTCGGCGATTGACGAGTCTGTTGTATCCGACAGAAATACTCTACAACGAGGATTTAACTCGTGTTAAATGTCAGACCTGGTAACAGCTCTATTGTTTGAAGGAAACGTTACAACGTGTTTAGTTGGCAAGCCGCTATTACCAGTTTATCAATGACGGGAAGTGAAGATCCCGGGGGCTTTCATGGCTTACAGTTTCTAACAATTGAATCTGTTGTGACTGTTAGCGTTTGGGTTGTCCATTGGCCAGCTGGCTTACACCATGTTATGTGTGGCAGGTCGAATTTGATCCTTTTGTTCCTTGAGTTCACTTCGGTTCAAAACGAAAAAAACAAAGACTTCGATATTGTTGAGAAAATCGACGTTGTATATTGCTTATCGTTCCCAAGAAAAGAAGATATTTGGTGGCCTTATCGAGTCTGCAATGAACCCATCGGATATTTATAGGTTCGCCATTAAGGGTCCACTCAACCCTATAGCATTTAGGAAAGTCTAGTCCAGCGAATGTTACTCGTGGCTCCGACAATCGCGGAGTGGTTTTCACGAGGTTTCAGTGTGAAATGGACAATCCGCCGCCGTCATACATATAAGTGATATACCCTTGTTACAGTTAAGCCTCGATTAAACAAACATTAACGTGCTCTTGTTAGCCAACGAGACTAACAAAAAACACAATAAAAATATTTAAAGAGAATTATCCCTTTCCAGATTCAAATTACTGTTGGAACGGAACCAAAAGGTTTTAGGGATTAAGTTGATTATTGTTATTGACCACAAATTAACCGAAATTTTAATTTGATCTCGTCTATTTACTTGGAATACGTCAGGAGTTCTTAAATATCACTGGAATGTCAGACTTTTTTAATGACCGACTAGTTGGAGAATGTGTACTAATTTACCGGTACGCTTTTTATTTGTCTGTGTACAGCGATCTGTAGTACCTGTATGTATGAAATGTTATTACCTGTTATACCTCACCAAATCTTAATCGAGTCCTACCTCAGTGTGCATATAGGATTCATTCTGATCACGTGGTCTGCTTTATACCTCCATGGTTAAATATACACTGGTCAGCATGTTTACATCATCACATAGCGGTCAATGTTTAACATGTGCTTATTTCTGTTTTGAAGGGTGCTTTATATTTGTCATGCCAAACTTTCCAAATTAAGAATTACCTTGGCACATCTGCCAAGTGTTGACATATTTGCCTGGAGTATTTTCCTATGTCGTGTAATGTTGATATAGGATGTGTGCCTTGCTCTAATCGTGTAGAGTGTATGGCTTGTGTCAACATAGGCTCAGCTTTACCTCGCATCCTCTACCTTGTTATCACTTCTGGCTTTAGTTATACACACACTCGTTCTATCTCAATAAACACCAACATATAATATGCCTCTGGTGTAAATGGCATAATCATAAAGCAAGTGATGAATAATTTTTGTGTCTTCTATTTTGCTAAATTGTACTGCGCTTTCAGACCGTTTTTTCTTTTTGGAGCGACGAGCACAATATGCTGCATATATAAAGTTACGGCATATCGATCGCTCCCTGTTTTCAGCGGCCTGATGGTTGAACACACAGCAATGTTTATGTGAACAGAAATTGGATAATAAACAAGCGGACTCTGATGCCACCCACAAGATTTTACTTTACGTTTTACAAACTGACTAATGTATATCAAAACCCAGTTATACAGTCTTTATTCCCCTATTGGTAATGGTCTAGATATACCGTCTTGTGGACACCGTGCACTTGTTTACATCCCTTTAACAATCGTTGGTTATACGAGCATAATAGGGGACTCTAATCAACGACACCTGCGTTATTAACACTACTCTGTCGACTCAATTGTTTTGACGAAAAAGCCTATAATTTTATGTATTAAATGAATATATACAGTTGGGTGCAGTGAAATATTTTACTGCCGACAGAGAACATTTGACAGTATTCAATTAATTTATAAACTTGGGGGTGTATAATACTTTACGACAGTCAGAAAACATTTTACAGTATTCAATTGATATATATACTTGGGGGTGTATAATATTTTACGGCAGTCAGAAAACATTTGATGTAATCTAAATCTTTTGGACGAGCCATGACATTCGCGTTAATGGCACGGCGATCTACCGACTGAGCTAACCAGCCTGAAGAGTTTTCCAGCCATGGAAGTTTCACAGGGTTATTTGTGTGAAACAAAACGTTTTCAAAAACAAACAAACTCTTCATTGTTTTTAAATCGGCAAACAATATTTGTTGAATTGATGAGTACATTTGGGTACTGCACACTTATTAGAAACACAGATAGAAATTATTTGGCAAATATGGAGTATTTAGGGAATGAAAAACTTTTAAACCCATGGAATTCGTGTACGGGACTGTGGCGACTGACTATACTGGCTGCATGTCAAACATTCTAGTCTGCAGTATTCAATTAATTCTATACTTGTAGTGCGTTTAATATTTAACGACAGTCAGAAATCACTTGATGAAATCGAAAAAAAAAAAAAACCAAATCAAAATAATCGTTTGGCCGATATGGGTTTGAACCCATGACATTCGCGTTATTAGCACGACGCTCTGCCGACTGAGCTAACCGGCCTGACCGTATGACACACATCCCAGCGTTATTTTGTGAAAGAAAACGTCTTAAAAAGCAAACGTGCACTTTATTACTTGAAATTTAAACAATATTTATTGCATATATAAAAATAATTATGATTAAAAGCCCTCAAAACATTTTAGTTTACCAACATACACTGCGAAAAAAACAACCTTTTATTAAAAAAAAACAAAAAACAATAATGTAACCGATGGGGAAAAAATCATATATACATATTAAAAAAAAATTAATTACAATGATCCCCAATTAGTTAAGTTTACCTTTTAAATAAAAAACAGTAAAATCGGACAAACAAATTGTTTGGCCGATATGGGGTTCGAACCCATGACATTTGCGTTATTAGCACGACGCTCTGCATGTGAGGCATCATGGGGTAATTGTTTTTTTAAACAAAACGTCTTCAAAGACAAATAATCACTTTATAACTTTAAAATCAAACAATATCTAGTGAATGAATGTATCAATTTGGGTTGTGCAAACTTATATATCATATTATTGAGTATTTTAGGGAAAGGAAAAGTAATTCATTCTGGCCGATATATCTTTTACACACATGGTATTCGTGTTACACGTACGGGGCGTATTGGCTGAGCATATTGGCTCACTGCATATCAAGTATTCTATAGTTATTTCTATGAAACAAAAAAGAAAAATTAGGAAAAATAAACCGTTTATTAGATGAAAAAAAAAACAATGTGCAAAAAATATATATATATCTATGGCCCTGATACCAAGGGGATATTCCAAGCGACTTCTTCGCCAAATCAAATCCCAAACCCTCAGACAACTAAACAGTT
>JARFOD010157670.1:0-12158 GCA_031763545.1 Mopalia muscosa | reverse complement strand
TCTGCTTAACGTTACCCTTTAGCTCTGCGAACACCAGGGTAACAGAAAGCAACCTCTTTTCTCGCCTCTTACGATCGCCTGAGGAAGCCGAGGGGGGATTCTGCAGGGCCATGGCCCACCCGCACCCTCATGGGGCCCAAATTACTTGGAGACACCTTGACATATACATTCACACAGCATAACAAGTAAATTTTATAAACTTAAATCAAGTCTCTTTGCGTCAACTTATACAGTACATGTGTACACATATACCGTCTTCTGTAGCTAAAAACTCTTAACCATTATCTTAAAAAAAATAAATTTGAAATTACCTGCTGGTGTCTGTGAAACAGCATCTTGACCTGTGAAGAAAAAAAAAATAACAAATTAAATAAAACCTTTATACATGTATGAATATTCAGATAAAAATAATCCACATACCTGTAAGAACACATGTCAAAACACATACAAAGATATGTATATAGAAATGTCAAAACAACACATAATTATAAATATTAAAAAACATAATATCAAAAATAATACATTCTTAAGATGTCAAAATATCATACAATTACATACATTTATGAACAAATAATATATTTATAATGAAAGATGTTATAATACTTCATGTCGATAAAGTAACATAAGTAATTTAAAGAAATTAAAATACTGCAAATTTACAAAAAATGCATAATAAAAACGTTAAAATACTTTAAAATTACATATAAGCACGGTGCAAATGATACATATTAAAGATGTCAAAAAATAACAAAATTACATATATTTATGTGCAAATAATACAAAATAAAAGAGGTTCAAATACTTCAACATTACATATGTGCAAAAAATACATACTAAAAAATACATACTGAAAGAAGATAAAATACTGAATATATTTACATATGTGAAAACAAACAAAAGAGGTTCAAATACTTCAAAATTACATGTGCAAAAGATACATTTAAAAAGAAAGAAATAAAAATATTGCATATTACACATGTGCAAATAATACATAATAAAAGAGGTAAAAATACTTTTTAAAATTACATATCGATAAATAATTAATTTTAACAAATCAAAATACTGCATATTTTCCATATGTGCAAATACAACAAAATAAAAAAGGCTCAAATACATTTGTTAATTGTGCTTCGAGAATTTGTATCCTTATGACATGGGAGGTTGTAATCTACATGTTAATCCTTTACTGTCTACAGGCTTATTATTTACATGTATAAATATTATTTGTTTGATTGGTGTTTAACGTTGTACTCTGTAAAAATATTAAGATTGCGTCTGAGAGAATCAGAACAACCTGGGGCAATTTTCCCAAATGTTGTGCAACAAATAAATACTGTATGATAAAATTACGTCATGTTAAACAATAGCGTAAATATATATGATATTTTATTGTCGTACGACATTTTGAAAAGTGGCTTTGACGGACACAAATACAGAACATCAAAAACAAATCTGCTTCTCGTTACCCTTAAGCTCTGCGAACACCAGGGCAACAGAAAGCAACCTCTTTTCTTGCCTCTTACGTTCGTAAATGTATCTAGAGAATAATACAGAGATAAAGATTTGTTTTTGAGTGTTTTGCCTTCATTTATTATTTATTATTTGTTCTAACCTACCCCATTATACCACCATGGAAGTTTCAGGTTGCTCACTACATGTAGCTTTCGGTGCACCTGGGCAAAAGCCTTCCAGATTCCATTCTCTGAGTAGCTTACAGGTGTTAATCTGGGTCATGGTAAAACTACAATCTCTCAATTGGTGGAAACTGCATATTTGGCTTCAAAATACCAGTGCAGAAAGGTTACTGACATCATCTATTACGCATGTACAGGTGGGTTTTAGATTTTGTTATGAAAAATGATATTTTTCTATGATCTGCCGATAACCTTAAATGCCCCAAAAATCTAAATTAAGGTAACCTACCGATAAACTGCGCTCAAATAAGTGTTAACATAGATTTTTGGCAGTTCAACTGTCTAAATAAGTGTATCAATCAAGTCAGAAGTAAGACACAAAAAGATAAGAACAAACAAATGAGTTCATTGCCTTGATTACTGACGTCTTTGTTAATGTTAGGAATATCTGTGACATAAATACACGTCATCCAGTAGTATATTGTTAGCAATTTATTTATTATTTATTTATTATTTATTTATTGTTTATTTTGTAAATGATTACAAGGTTTAATCAATAAATGACATTAATTGCATGGTCATTTAGATTGATTGATGTTTTATGTCATGCTTAAGGGTATAGATGATGGCGATGTATTCCAACAATAATTGACACTAGCACAACCAAAATGTGAAGCCTTTTCATAATGTTGGAAAGTTAATTTTCCTCCAGTGCTAAGTAAAGTTTATTCCCGAGGAGCCTGGGCTCCCATTGACTTATAAAAATAATGTTAAAGATGATTTTATCTTGTGCAGTCTGCCTAATGTTGGTTTTACTGTAAAAAAATGTTACTTCAGTGATAAAGTTATATGCAATATTATAATTAGAAAGAGTACCAGTTAATAAATTTATGCTCCAAATACATTGATTTGTTCATCTTCACATAATGTATCTACATGTAGTCACTGAATATTGTTTCTAGATAAATTAATAATAACATAGAATGTCAACCTTTCCACACCAGGTTCAACCCAAAAATAGTTTTAATTTGTCACTATTTAGGTTCCCCCCAATATTTGTATGTAATTGAAATTTTTTAGGAGCCTCTTCAGGCCTGTTATGGCAGAACCTTAAAATCAGTTCTGTAAAAGTTTGTGACTTGTATTTGCCAATGCTTTACCGAGTTCAAATATATAAATTTGTATTTTTCAAATAATACGAGAAACTGCTTTATAATACTGTTTCATTGGTGACCAGATTGATAAAATTCTTTAAATCAGAAGGGAATCGCAAATGAAGTCGAACATTGTAAACCATTTGGGAGACCTATGCATGGGTCCTCCTAAAATAAGTGAGCATATCCATGGGAAGACCCTGTTCAGTCTGTTCTCCCCAACAGCACAGACCTGCCTATATTCTGTGATAATTTGTATAATAATAACTTACCCGACCCGCATCCCCTCTTCAATATCTGTGGGTGCCACCTGGTCACCCAAGTCCACCACAAACTTAGCAAACTGTTTAACATTGATGATATACTTTGGGTCATCAGTGTCTGCATTTATGATTTTTGTACACCTGGCAACTTGTAGAGGCTGCTCACCTGTAAAAATTACACACAATCATGACAAAAATATATAACAACTACCATACTTAAAAATTTGCATGTGAAGTATAGCTTTAAAGGAAAATACTGAATTTTTATAAAATGAAATGGATTTTTTTTCTTCTTAATTTAATCTTGGGGCCATTCTTCAGCCGTTTAACAAGGCTTCAGTTTGTTTGTTTGTTTTCTTGCCTCTAACGATCGACCAAGGAAGCCGAGGGAGTATTCTGAAGGGCCATGACCCACCCGCTCCCTCACGAGGCAACAAGGCTTCAGAAATGAGAGGTCTCATATAGTATTTTCCTTATCTTTTGCACAAGTTAAAAAAAATAGTACATTCAATTTCTTTCAATGGCACCAACTCTGTTCTTGCCAATACTTGCATATGATACCCAGGGTATCTTCACTGATTGCTGGTTTATCTATACAAATGAAAATAGTCTAGAACTGACTTTGAAGGGTTTGTTTATCTGCAGCCAGATCCCATAGTGCTGGAGGAGCTAATCCAGTGTCGGATTCTTTGATTCCTACAAACAAAGAGGATAATTATCAGTTTTTTTCCAATTTTGTAAATTACAACTATTCATTATTTAACAACAGAAAATTTAAATGCAATTTTTGAGAAAACTAATTTGAAAGTCGATAATTGTTTTGGAGAGACCAACAGTCATACCAACCTTCTTAAATTACACCAAACTTTCCACAGGGGCATTGTTTTTCCTTTAAATCTCATCAAACTCAAAACAATAATTTATGACTTAGTGCATATTTTACTAGTCACATTTAGGGAATATTATTTGCACCTTTTGTTGTAAGAACCTACATTTCCTTTTCCTTTTTAAAACTTGTCTACAAATATAAAATGAATATATAAACTAAGAAAAGGTGTATTCAATAAACTAAGAAGAGGTGTATTCAATAAACTAAGAAGAGGTGTATTCAATAAACTAAGAAGAGGTGTATTCAATAAACTAAGAAGAGATGTATTCAATAAACTAAGAAATTTTTATTAGAATTCTATTTCCCTATATTTATACATGTGCTTTCCACTTCTAATCTGATGCCAGTAAAAGAAGCTCTATTAAGGAAACACACAATTGTATATTCTTGGTATATTCATTGTTGAATTCTATAAATTTGAAATACCAGATCTAAATACCAGAGTTTAAACCCATGCCAAATATGTGGTTTGTTTCATCTTTTATATACCATGTACATGGTCATTACCTTCTCTCAAGATGTATGTAGATTACCCATTAAAGATTGGGATTAAGAATATGTATTTAGAAATCTGTCTCTGAGACTATATAGAACACAAGATTCAGCATTGTTTAAAAATATAAATCTGCGTCCCTGTGCAAGTGTGATTAATTTTTAACAATATATGTTGGTTCAAAACAAATTATTTTCTTTGTTCTATGATGACAGTTATAGATTGACATATCAAGTTAAACCCCTTACTAAAGCATTTTCACTCCAAGGGGTGAAGGACACCACCCTTGAAACTTCCAACTGGTAGAGGTAAGAAAAAATTCACCACATGTTGTATAAAAACAACACAAACAGATCGGCTTCCTGCTGCTTCTTTCTTGTAAGTAGACAGTAGATCTAAGAACACCAGGCCAGCAGAAATATTATTCCAACCACTCAGGATATTTTAGAATTACATAGATGTAGTGGAAGTCTACATGTACATGTGGAGTTTTGTCAGGCATGAGATACTGTGTGATACTCATTTCACTTGTAACCTTACCTGCTAACTCGTTAACTTTCTTCAGGAATTTCTGGATGTCTTCCTCAATTCCTTTGATGGGTTTACTGTACTGTCCAACTCCCTACAACACAAATGCACAAACCATGAGCTCCATGCTACATTAATTGTACACAAGACAACAAAATGACAAATGAGGTAATTTACAGAATACAATGGACTGTTCTTTCACAAAAATTATCCCTGGTCGGCCCAACAGTTCAGAGACACTATTTCAGTTATTTCATTCATATGTTAGCATGCCAGCACAAGACAACCTGCCCACAACAACACTGGCAAATAACATAGACAAAAAACAGTACTTAAAAACTAAAACATGAAGAACCAATTGGTTTCATATTGACCCTTGGTTCCAAGAGCAACAGAGCTAAAGGAGACCCCTTCCAAATTCTTTTAAAATTTTATTTTTCATTTTGTTTGATTGGGATAAGATTTTTATGACCTATTAAAGGGTATTTCACTAAGCTATATTGACATGGTTTCTTGCTTAATTACAATGTAAAACTGTGATGAAACCTTAGATAAATCAAGCCCGCAATTGCCAGAGGCACATTGTGTGACTTACTCATACACCTGATCATTGACAGGTGGACTAATTTGTGGATGGTGGATCTAATTAGGATAAGTAAGACCACTAAGCCATGGTCCTCTAATTTAAATTTTTTAAAAGATCCTGTGAATAAAATGTACTCACATATGTTTTAAGCAGAGCAATATCGCCTTCATCGAGAGCTGAAAATAAAAACAAATTAATTTTTAATTTTGAACTCAAAGGTACAGTCATTGCCCTTGTTTCCCACTGACAAAATAAGCATACTAACACAAGGGTTAAGAGTAGTGTAACTTTCATCTTGATCTCTTTTATTTCTGCCCTTCATTGTAATTGATTGTGTGACCTTAAAATAATTTATTTCTGCTGCTAATTTGGTGTTGTACAAGCCTGATAATATAAAATTGAAGATAAACATGTTGCTGTACTCAAGGTTATTTCACTCACACGATAGCATGACAGCCCAATGAGTGAAAGAAAGCTGCACCAACATTACTGGCAATAAACAATTTGTTTGTTTGCTTGATTGGGGATTAACGTCATACTGAATGGTATTTCACTTATATGACAATGGATTGTCTACTTCATACTCAACTTAGCCTTATTATGGTGGAAAACTGTGAAAAAAAAACTCATAACAAATGAAGAAGGTTCAGTTTAGTAAGCGCACATGCTACGGTACCACTTAGTTACAGCGAGGACCTGGCAATAAAGAAATAGAAGACAGGACAAAAACAGGACATAGTACAAAGACATCATTAACAGATAGTCTTCAGGTTTCCCCTTATCTCTGAAAGTCCCTGGGCAACAGGAAACTCCCTCCAAGCTCTCGACCCTTGATGTGTAACATTACGGTCAAATTCAGTAGAATAGGAGCGTCTTAGCCTGAGTGGCTCTGACATTTAGTTTTGTTTTAGATAATGCCTGATGAATAAATGTTTATGTAATTGATCCTTTAATCCATCTTTATACTGTGCATACAGGATTTGGAAATCGCACTGATTTTGAGTGGAACTAGTTTGTTTCACTTGCTTGATTGGGATTTAATGGCGTACATAAGATTATTTCACTCACATGACGGCATGCCAGCCCAAAAGGTGAAGGAAACCACCTCCAGGCACCACGGGCAACAAACAAAAACATCACAGGGCAATACAAAGACATAGGCAAGATGGCGGCCTGTTTTTTTGTTTACCGTTGACTGCATTGCCAAATCGGCTATGTATTGAGCCTGGCGACGCAAAGTGAAGATTTAAACTGGCTGTGTTTTGCTAAAAGGTAAGGACTCCTGCATCGGGCTAGATAAGGTAGGAAATGTGTTCTGTAGTTTTTTGTAGTCGTTTTCAGGGTGCTGGTTAAACTGAAAGTGAGGGCTGAAACGCACCTCCTGTACAGGAGATTGTTGTTGTAGAATTTTAACGCGGCAAGATGGCAGGCTGTGTTTTTGTTTACTGCCTTGCCAAATCGAGACCGGCGACGCAAAGTGAAGATAACTGAGTTAACTCATCTCTGTCACCTTTATGTTCAGCACACAGCACAGATAATATAGAACCGAATTATTTACACTACTTCTGAGTAAGCTTACTTCATGTGATAAACAATGTGAGTGACGAATAACGAATTTTCTAAACTTAGGCTTTGTAAGCTTAGCTAATAATACCTTGGGGATTTTAAGTTGAAGCTTAAGTTATACACGCGGAGAAACAATTCAATACTTAAACCTATAAGTTTAATGGGCAATTAACAATATAAGACGTGACAGCAGAGGTTGCGAAATCTGGGCCCCATGCAATGTTTTCCATATTGACTCAGCAAAAATAAGATATCTTATTTGAATAGATTTTAAAAGCAAAAAGCACAGAATTTCCATATTTATTATACCTTGGATTGGTTTGTCTTCCTCTGACTTGTCTTCCTTAACTTTCCTCTGGTCTGATCCGAGATGGTCAGGCATTTTTGAAACAGCTTTGGAAAAAAGATTTAATGCCTGCTAAATCTCGAATTATCCCAAAGCATCTCGCGAAATCTCGTTTCCGGTTTTAATCATTACCAAGGTGCTATGTAAACTAAAAAGACGGCATTCGTGTTGGGAAATTTAAGATGATTATTTACGTCGAAAGTAAATCTTTTCCAGTAAGCTTTTGGGTTTTCACATTTTATTTCTTTCCATAACTAACTATTGTAAACAAGGTTTGGTCACTTTGCCAAATCTTCTGTCATGTAGTGTAAACAGAGAGCAACAACATTTTTTGACAACCATTGAATGAAGGCACCAATGCCCAACTCAAGGCCTACATTAGTCCTGATATAACTGAGAATTCATATACATATACAGCCCAACGGCTTAGAATTGCCGTTAGGCTATATATGTATATGAATTCTCAGTTATATCAGGACTAGGCCTACATGTAGTTTTATTTCCACAATGAGGAAATGCACCATAACATTTTGAATTCAAACACTAATCTTGGATCTGTCCAATTTGGGATTGGGTTAAGTTTTCTCAACTAGATATTGTAACCTAAAAACATTTGGTTGGGTTTAAGATGTATTTGCCTTTTAAGCTTATATAATTTTTGGCTAGTTCGTCTGTCAACATAGGGCCTACATGTATGGCTGTATAAATAAACCAACATACCTGATCCCCTCAGGTAAACATTAATTAATATCCATTGGCTATTTTGGTGGTTCCAATTAAAGTTTGTCTGAATTTTTTTATTGTTATTCTATGATATTTAATTGACAGATTGGTGTATGCAATTCTATATAAACTATAAAGTCTCGCCTACCCCATTTTCTTGTCTGATATATCATTATGACATCACATGATTATCCTGGCCCTGAAATAAAGAGCGCATCTAGTAAACGGTGAATTGTTTTTTCAAATATTTTCTGAAAGTTAATTTAAAATTTTTATAAGACTGTCAAAGTTGGGATAGACAAAACATCTACAGGGATCGTTCTAATCAAGATTTGAAAAAAAATTTGGCACTATTTTCTAGTTCATGGACTATTCTACTCCGTCAACTAATTTATTGAGTCTTATCTTGTTGCACTTAGAGAAATTAACCATGAAAAATGCAGTTTTTTTTTTCTGTTGACATTTACTCATTTTGCATTATTTTTACAAATAATAATTGGATTATTCACAAATGTGTAATCCTGAGTATTTAAGCTTTTTTAAGAATATATACATATATATATTTATTACGCTTTTACATTAGAAACTATATACAAGGGGTGTTCCGAAAATCAACCAAGGGGTCCAGTAAGTAACATAAACCATACATGCAAAATTTCTTCCTCTAAACGAAAATGATTATTTTGCAGAACAAGACTTTTGTCACTTTGCTTATTCCTGGAGACAAAGTAGCCAGAATCAGAGCCCAGATTCTTCACATCATCAATGAAATTGGAAGAATTGATCATCAATTTAGGCTTCGCTACAAGGGACAATTTCTTCGAGATGGCTTCACTGTGGCGGATTATGACATTCCAGACAAAGCTGTTGTTCACATGGTGTCAATGGCATCTCAAGATGAGGTGGGTGTATAATTTTGGTATTGTGGTGTTTCAGAATTTGCATATATTTGCTTGAAAACCATAACAAAAACTGATGAATCCCTGTGTATATATGCTTGATAACTGTAATAGAAACTGTGATGTGTCCGTGCATATATATGCTTGATGACCGTAATAGAAATTGTGATGGGTCCTTGCTTAAATGCTTGATAACCGTAATAGAAACTGTGATGGGTCCCTGTATATATGCTTGATAACTGTAATATAAACTGTGACGAGTCCCTGCATATATATGCTTGATAACTGTTATAGAAACTGATGGGTCCCTGTATATATGCTTGATAACTGTAATACATGTATAAACTGTGACGAGTCCCTGCATATATATGCTCGATAACAGTAATAGAAACTGTGATGAGTCCCTGCATATATATGCTTGATAACCGAAATAGAAACTGGGATGGGTCCCAGCATATATATGCTTGATAGCTGCAATAGAAACTGTGATGGGTCACTGTATATATATGCTTGATAACCGTAATAGAAACTGTGATGAGTCCCTGCATATATATGCTTGATAACCGTAATAGAAACTGTGATAGTCCCTGCATATATATGCTTGATGACTGTAATAGAAACTGATTAAAGAGAAGAGGGGCTCCTTGGTTCTCTTCAAGTGTCAAATACCATGTGTTAATAACTAAATAAATCAGCATTTTGTGTTTTAGTCATATTTGGACGTACAGTCTGTAAACAGTTCAGACACTGGTCAAACGTCTTTAGGATCTGGCCAAGCAGAAGATATTCTCCAAGCCTTAGAGAAAGAAATTGCTCTATTTAAGAAACGTGAACGTTTCGTTTTGGACTTCAAGGTATATATGTGTGTGTTAAGTCCACTTATTTGGTTTTGTGCACAATTATTGGCCTAAATCACATAAAAAGAAGTTGTTATTTTTGAAATTGTTTTAAGGAGTTAAATATTGTGTTTGGATGGCACATGACACAATTGTCAGTAAGAAAGCATCACTATGTCTCAGGAAACATAAATTAGTTTGTTTTGATGCTATAATACTTCCACAACTGTCAAAAAGTTAACAATTATTTATAAGGGGATTTACAATACTCTTGTTTCTTGTTGTGTGAGAGACAGAATGGTTTTCTTCACTCTTAAGACTGGCATGCCCTCATTGGAGTGAACTACATCAAGTACGGTGAAAAAAAAAAAAGGAACAGAACTGAAGCATTACCAATCCCCAACCAGTCAGTCAATCAATCCATCAACCAATCAACCAATCAACTAATCAATCAATCAATCTATTATTTACAGACGTTGTTATATCTGCATTCCCTTGGAGCCGTGTTGTCCGTGCTGACACTTTACTGGTACTCTGTGTTCTGGATCGCCCCTCTCTTCCTGTTCGGGGCGCTCTATTCTCCCAATTATACTCAAGTCGGGGGATTTGTGGGCAGCACTGTGCGCATGTATGTAGGATAGATTAACGATCAGTTTGTGTGTTTTGGGTTTATCATGGTGCTCTAGAGTATTTAGAGTGGGGTTGGCTAGTGGCCAAAAAAGGAGATATATTTGTTACTCATTTAACAGAAATTGCCACCCATGTCATTGACAACTAACTATTTAATTTAGTAATATTGGTCATTGATCAAAAGGGGAGATAAATATGTACTCATATGACAGAAATTGTCACCTATACCATTGACTGACAACAGCTGGGGATGAATATGCAATTAAATTGAATGGTTATTGGTTAATTTGTGGCAAAGATGTCATTATGAGTTATAAAAGTGACAGATTTATCTCCCTTTTTTCCAGAACTTATACATGTAACAAGTTAACATGTAAAACATAATGTGTGAGTAAGACAGAAGACTGTATGGATGACAACTCCACAAGGTGTTATAATCCAGGTAGTCTTCTGTCGTATTACCCCTCAGCGGAGGGTTGGGAGGGAGCTTCCTGTTGCCTTGGTGCTCTCAGAGCTAAGAGATCCGTTTGTGATGTCTGAGTATTCCATCGGATGATCCTGTATTTGTTCTGTGTTGTCTTTGTTTCTTGCACCAGGTGGCTGGAGGGAGCTTCATGTTGCATTGGGGCACTCAGAGCTAAGAGATTCGTTTGTGATGTCTGAGTATTCCATCGGATGATCCTGTATTTGTTCTGCGTTGTCTTTGTTTCTTGCACCGAGTGGCTGGAGGGAGCTTCCTGTTGCCTTGTTGCTCTCAGTGCTCATGGGTAACAGGAAGCCGATCTGTGTGTTCTGTCTGTATTGCATCCTGTCTTTGTTTGTTGCCAGTGGTGTCGAGGGTGGTTTTCTTCACCCATTAGGCTGGCACATTGTCATATAAATAAAATACTTTTGAGTATGACATTAAACCACAATCAATCAAACAAACAAGTGGTGTCGCGGTGGGGTGTCTTAAGTACGGCATTAAATCTTGATCAAACAACCAAATATTATCCTTCGACTTCTAAATCATAGTGTCATTCAAAAGGGTCATACATTACTACATCATTATAATGTGGTATTTGACATTGACTCAAAGCAATTAAAAAAAAAACAACATTTTTTTTAATCATGCACTAATTAAATAACAATTTTATTATATGTCTAATTTCAGGAGGCTGGTTTTCTGTATTGTTTATGGGATTTTTGGATTTTTTAATGTAGTAGCAGCCATTGTTCTGTCAGCTTTAACATGGATAGATATACAGGTGAGTAAACTGAATAATGTTTGTGGTGTTTAGAGTGTAGTTTAACAGTATTTTCATTATTTTAGGATAACACTTTCTTTGTTTGAACAGATTCTAATTCAGGAAATTTTGTAGGTTGAAACCTACAGGTGTTTTTTGCAAGGTTTCTCTCAATTTCCCATTGTTATTAGGCAAGACACAGTGTAAAAATGGGCAACTCATCATGAAATATTTGAAAACTATATTAAACTTCAATCAATGAAACACACAAACCTCACTACGACAGCTTTTAAGATTTTTTTTTCATATTTCTCCATTCCAGTCTAATGGTTGTCCTGAGTGGATATTGCATGGTACGTGTTCTGTACAGACAGTCTGCACAGCT
>JARFOD010157648.1:0-12158 GCA_031763545.1 Mopalia muscosa | reverse complement strand
ACCCTAAAACATATGGTATGGTATTTGAAGATATTTTGGACAGCAGAAGATAATTTGCATAATTTAGGTCGAAATTTGCCTAATTTAGGGGGAAAACTTTACGTTGCACAACTTCATATGGAGAATCTTCGTGATATTGCGGGAAAAGTTTTACAGTGCACAAGTGCATATTGTGAATAATGTTTTACGTGAGTTTGGTTTAACGTCGTACTCAAGGGTATTTCACTTATATGAAGACGTGCCAACCCAATGGGTGAAGGGAACCCCCCCTCAACACCACTGGCAACAAACAAAGACATAACGGGACAAATACAAACAACAACATGACGCGATACAGACACCACAAACACATCGGCTTCTTGTGCCCCTTTAGCTCTGAGAGCACCAGGGCAACATGAAGCACCCTCCAACCGTCCGCTATGCAAGTTTGAAAGTCATATGTTGAATAGTAACTGAACTATGGTCCGGACAAGATATGTTGGATAGCATAATTTAAGTAGAAATTTGCATAAATTAGTGGGAAATGTTTAATGTTGCACATTTGCATAAAAAGAAGAATATTATGAAGTGGTATACTACATACTAACTGAATTATGGTCCGGACAAGATATGTTGAAATGCCAACAGTTTATTTGCATAATATAGGTCGAATTTTGCATAAATTTGCGGGAAAATTTTACGTTGCACATTTGCATATGGAGAAGAATGTTATGTGGAAGTGTTAGGGTGGTATGCTATATAGTAACTGAGTTATGGTCCGGACAAGATACATGTATGTATAGTTGGGGCATAATGAGTGTATAGGAACAGTAGGGACACAAACCCTTACATGAGTGTATTTTACTCTATCAATCAACTGAAGGTAATGTCCTGCTTCGGATAAGATGTTATACAATACCAAATGGCCTTATAAAAGCGGCGAGGTTTTTCCTAATGCATTACTACCTAATGACTAATTAAGGCTATTCAACGTTTGTCTTGTCGTCATTTAATGCATTCTAACGAGTAAATTGGGATATTACATTTTGTAATCATATAAAAAAAGAAAAAAAATCTAAAATTCGAATTTTCGCAAATTAAGAGATAACTACAATTTGAACTTAACTTTGTCTTTCTTCATAGCATAAAACTGTCAAAACAAGCAGTGTTTATGATGATTACGTTTTGTCCAATAGAACAGTGATAAGAAATGTGTATTCATACATCTTGGCGTCTTATACAATTATGGTACCAAGCATTCTTTTTATAACAGTTCATTTACTGGTTCCCTTTACATCTGTCATATTCAAATTGTATGTTGCATTTCCAGACCGCATCTTGTATCAATAAACCTGTAACATTCGAATTCTTGACTTGGATGAAAATGTGTGATGGTTCACAACTGTGTGGCGGTGATCCTGTTAGTCCCTGCTAATCCCGCGTTCGAATCCCTTTGGGAGCAAGTGCAAGTTTCTTTCTTTATATTAACCAAAAATAAACATGGGCAAATTATCAATGTAAGGCATACGTTTTAGATCGCAGCTCACAATGTAATGTTAGCGTTTATTTCTATTCGGTTCAGTAAAAAATCTCACAGTTTGCCCTACAATAAATGCAAATCAGTCTTGATTTGGTAGTAATACACATGTTTCCTGAATCAGTAACGTAAACCTTTTCTTAAATGTGTGGAGACATGGTATAGTATTAATCTGATTTGACACTTCTTTATGAAATTTTCCGGTGAAATGTCATCTTGTTATATATGAAAATCAAGTGACATGACTTACTTGTGTATAAAAGCACTGTGGTAAGATGGTAAACATGTACGACAATGAAAGTGCGTCTTTTTAAATAATAATAAAACCAAATAATAAACTATATATACATGTATATATAGGTCAAGAATTAATTTATACAATGACAGAATTTGTGTCTTCCATTAAAACTGCCACTTCATACGTCTTTAAATAACAAAAATAGTACTTATATGAAATATTACCTATATGTATTGTAACTAATATGTATTTATAATATTGCAGGTTGGTCACTCTCAAAGCTTGATAGAAAACCCGTTGAAATCATTGCTATAAAAAGATGGGACGTTTGATATGGACATTGTGATTGTATGGCAGGCATCGTAGAATCCTTTTTCCCTGTAGAAACTGTTTACAGTAGATGCCACAGTTCGTTTAAGATGTATAGTTTAACTCCAACACAACTTCCTGCAATCTGGGCTATCCCTTAAAAAAAACAGTTCTGTATAGAGAAGTAATGATATGATAGACTTTACATCAGTTTCAACAAAGCAAAAATAACTAGAATGTGTAATATCAGGAGTAAGTAATTGTATGTAAATTTAATAACAGTTCAGGGTTTTTTTATTGGTTGATTGTTTGATTGATACTCATATGACGCTGTGGAGGAAACCACCCTTGGTGTCATTGGCATAATCAAACCAAAGCCCGTAAAGGACAAAGACAGACATCAGAAAACTTATTAGTTCTGTGAACATCAGTTACAGGGCACCTGGAGGCTTGTGTAATCTACCTGCAGCAGGGGTTTGTCAATAGTATGATCTTCTGCATATATGTTAAACATATTTTTGTAAGGTTACCTTATCATTTTTTAACGTCGACAAATTTAATATTTCCTTTGTTAATTTAGCAGGTATAAATAGTACAGGGTGTGCCAAGAGAAAGATAAGGGATGTGCCTCCTACAACCCCAAATGAATTTGAGAGATTGCTGGGAGCAATACAGTATTAAAAAAGTGGTGCTTAACCAGAACTGTTCTTGCTTCCTAAATATGTGGATAACTATGTCGTCAAGGACAATTTACCTTGTTTTGTATTCAACCTCTTTCATTCCGACCAGTCTAACAAAAATTGGGAGTGTTTGATAAAACATTTGAATACAATTCTTTGACAAGTGAAGAATTGATTGATTGATTGATTAGTGTTTTACGCCACATTCAGCGGTATTACAGCTATGCTGTGGCGTGAACATATTTACAATTTATTTTTATTTTCTACAATTAAAGACAACTCCAATCAGAAGCCCCCTTGGCCGTAAACATCAAAGGACAAAAAATGAACTGAATAAGACATACATAAGTGCTAAAAATTTTAAATATGCCAATATATCATAGAAAAGTGTTAAAAACATGTCGATATCTTATATAGTTCAAATTTGGATATAAAAATTGTAAATAATGAGTTTAAAATTGTGTGAATTTTAATAATATGCGATTCAGCTATTTTGGAAACCAATTGCTCAGCTATTTTGGAAACCAATTGTTCAGCTATTTTGGAAACCCAAGAATGAAGTGAAATTGGTCGGTAATTTTCAACAACTTGTCTATAACCTTTTTATGTATTCGACAAATGTTTGCGTTTTTCTAATGCTCCGGAAATTTTCCATGTTCAGAGATATATTAAATATTTTTGGCTAGCAGTTCACATAATTGTCCTGAGCCATGTTTCAGGAGGTAGTTACAAATACCATCATGTCCTGAAGCTTTCTTAACATCCAGAGAATTTATGACTTTTAATATTTCACATGGCAATATAACAATGCTACCTAAAGGGGGATAACTCAAATCAACATCTTTGGAGAGAGGTGGTTCTCGGGTATTTAGGGGTATTGTCATTTGGTCTGCGATGTAACGACAAAATATTTCGGCTTTCTCAGTTGAGGAACTAACTTGCCGATCACCAAGTAACAGCGGTTTTTTTTTCGTCTAACACACATTTGACTGCTTTTCAAAAAAAAAAAAAGTTTCATAAGATTGATTGTATAATTTATTTTTCCAGCTTGTTTCATATCTTTTTATAGCCTAATGCTTAATATGATCAGCTTCACGTCTAGCAATTATGTAGTCCAATTTATGAGCTGTATTTTGAGAGTTTACATATCTCTTGTGAAATCTATCATGTATACGAAATTTCCTTCTTACTTCATTAGACATCCACGGTTTGTCTTTTGGTCTTACGGTTACAGTTTTATAAGGGATGTTCTCTTTGCAGGTGCAGACAGAAACGTTACTCCAATAGAACACGATGTCGTCATCGTCTTCAAAAACACTAGGGCCTACATTCCAGGGAGCTAAAGACAATGCTTTTTCAAGACCGGAATATCCGCCGCTTTGAAGTCTCATACCGAGCGCTTGTGGTCGCAAGGGCGCTTGCATCCAGCAACATCAATATCGCATGTTATAACACAATGATCCGTATAGCAGATGGGAGGTGTTACAGAATTACTAAGCACAAACCCAGGGCTATCAGTAATAAGGAGGTCCAATAAATATGATATATTATTGGAATAACACGTTGGTTGATTTATTAGTTGAAAAAGAATAGTATTGCGGACAAAGTGAAAAAGATGAGTTTAATTTCAGTGGACCCGTGATCAGAATTCCATTCAATACATCGATCGTTGAAATCACCAAGAATTAACATCGACTTAAGATTTAAGGTAATAATTTAATCGATATTATATTGTAAAGTTTCTAGAAATTCAGACTTATCACCACGTGTTTTGTTTGGTGGTCTATAACAGACTCCAATGTGTGCCTAAGTTTATGGTACTTGCAAGAAATTCCAAGTTTTTAAAACACAAGTGAAATCTGCTACTAAATTTCAAGGTATCGTTTACATAGATAGCTACTCCACCATACCCATCGGGCCTGTCTCTTAACAAGCAAAAGTCAGGAATTTTGATATCTTCACTGGCAGTTTTATCTTTCAGCCAAGTTTCCGTAAGAAGGACTGTATCAGTTGTATTTTGGTTAATAATTATCTCGCTAATTTTGTCAAGTTTTGGGAGTGTACTGTGTTATTAAGGACTCTACCGCTAGTCAGGGGTAATTTTTTTTAGAAAAACGCTATGACAGTATTTTAGTTTCAATACTTGTCTACACAGACATGCGAGTTTGGGAAAAAATATCAAACCATCTGCGAAAATAAAGAGTTACAAACAATGGTCCATTTTGAAAAATTAGTTGTCGTTTTTCTTTTTTAATGCCTTTATAAAATAAAATTAATTATAAAATGACATTATATTTAAAATCTTGAAATCCTCCGCTTTCTAAATATATATGAGGTCAATATAATCATCCTTTGTAAAGACACCTAAAGGCCACGAAAAGATAAGAGTCGCATTTTTACTCCTGACTAGCGGTAGAGTCCTTAAATTGTCTAACCGTAATAAGTTTGCAGTCAAGTTACGTGTATTAACATGAGCAATGCGCATGGTGGGCTCTATGGGAGCTGTTTAAAGGCTCAACTTTAGACTCAACATCTGACAATTGTAATTTCACACAATTCAATTATTTAAGCAGTGCTGACATCAATATATTTGACAGACACAGGGGGCACGACTTACCTAGCCTAAAAACATGTAATTTCATCAGGGTTGATACATTGTATCATTCTAATAATGTCAGTAAGCGTACTTATCCTTTTATTGGGTCCTGCTCGCTTTCTGTACTTGGCAGAGAAGGACTTCTTACAAATTTTATACAGGATATCCTTAGCATCTTGTATTCCCTTGTCACTGTACACATCTTCACACAATTTTATGACTGAATCCACTGTTAGGACATCTAACTTAACAACAACAAAACACAATAGTTCGTTTCTTATTGGCTGATTTACATAATCTCCTGGGTTACTTTCGTTATCTGGAATTATAGGTTCATCCGTTTGAGCAACAACAGTCACTGTGGAATGATCACACTCAGCCATGCTTGCACCAACAACACAACAAATAACGGAAATTAGACTAACGATGACCTTCCAAGGGCACTGTAAATTGTTACATATCACCATCAGTTTTTAACCTAGTCACACCATAACCCGATTATACAGTCATTAGTACCACATTTATGTGTCCCATACGCCCTTAATATACGTCTACAGAGTTGTAGCAACAATATTCTGTTCTGAACAAATAAGTTGTTAAGAGAGGTACATCCACAGTGTAGCCCTGTGAGGCAGCGGGTGGGCCATGGCCCTGCAGAATACTCCCTCGGCTTCCTCGGTCGATCGTAAGAGGCGAGAAAAGCGCCTGCTTTCTGTTGCCCCGGTGTTCGCAGAGCTAAAGGGTAACGGGAAGCCGATTCGTTAGTGATGTTATGTATTTGTGTCCGTCATATAAGTGAAATACCCTTCAGTACGACGTTAAACACCAATCAAACAAACAAACAAACAAACATCCACAGTGTCCGCCATGTTTTTTTCAAAGATCATAGACGACAGTACTTTGTAACCTAATAGAACTGACCGTATATCATCTACACGATTATAACCAAAGAGAGTAATAGGAATGAGAGGAATAAACATATAAACAATACAGTTTAATAAGATAATACTGTTGAGGGCATTTCCATACTTTATGAAGATGAAAAATTATATATCAAATTAAACATACTAATTGGAACAAACCTGTACAGACGACAGTAAATTGCATCCTAATATTACAAACGGAGTATCATCAATCACGATAATAACTTGATAAAATGCATAGTCATTAAGGCGAATGTCTACATGATATAAAAAAATTATCGATCTATATTTCTTTTAAGTTGTATAAGCAAAGTATTCGAAAAGGTTATCTTTAAACATATATTAAATCATCTGTATTATCGCATATCTGTATACCAAAACGGTTTTTTGCCTTGTAGTTCTAGAGTCACAAACTTGTGGATATATATTTTGATATTGCTAGTGCTTTAGACAGCAGAAAAGAGATAATTTTTAATGTTAATTGATATTTCAAAGGCCTTCGATAGGGTATGGCATGGCGGACTATTGTCAAAATTACAGTAGGCCTATTGTGGTATCGACGGCAACGATTCGTTATACAAGGACAACAGTCAGGACTTCAGATTCTTCACGTCGCCGTGCCTCAGGGCTCTGTTCTCGGGCCACTTTTATTTGTCGTCTATATCAACGATTTGCCATCAGGAAATATAAACAATATCCGCCTCTCTGCTAATGACACGTGTTTGTATATATTTTCAAATGACTTACTATGGTCAACTGTACAAAGAAATGGATGTTATGATTTACAGCTTATCGAAATCTGGTTTAATAAGGGGCTCGTAGAGTTTAAAAAAACAAAACAGCACTTACTGGATGGTATTTCTGCGTCTGGATTCAACGCCGTCGTTACTATTGTTATATGGCGATCCAACTTTGTCCACTAAAATAATAATGCTATTTCCAATTAATGCTATATATATATATATCAAAATACCAAACGTTTCTCTAGTTGATACTGTGAACTGTTAGCAGGACGACCGGAACGGGCGCCTCTTGGTGAATGCAACTACTTCCGACTTAAAGGCTTAAAAGAGATCCGCAGTACTTCAGCCCTACTTTTCTGTTATAGGTACGTTAGTACTCAAAGAATCATATATGCATAGTTTTAAGAAATAAAATTCTTCCTAAAATTGTCATTTTATCGTTTAAAATGACTTTACATCACTCGATGTGGATGACCTCTGACCTGTGACGTCAGGCCGTGAACACATATCTCCAGGTCAGTAGGCTACTGCCGCCATTTGCAATATTCTATGGCTTTCAAACACTACTACGACGAACAATATCCTATTTTTCTGATTAATTGTTCACCATGCCACGGAGGTGTGTTGCTGGAGGTTGCAGTAACACAACAGCAGATGGGTGTAAGTTACATTCCTGGACGAAAAACCCGCAGTTGGCGATGACTTGGACACGATTTGTGAAAAACACGAGAACGAACTGAACCTGTACAAAGTGGTCTTTGCTGTACTCTGTACATGTCATCCACGTCATATTGCTGACTATGCTGATAGTACGAAGTATCGAGTACAACACGGTTCAGACACACTGCCTCGAAATCCGGATGTTCAATAATGCAGTCATTGTCACATATGTCTCTCATCTGTTGTATTTCGTGACAACACAAACATTTTCGCCGAGTTGACATGGTCCGGCAATTATTGCCAGAATAATTTTTTTTTTAATAAAAATATGAATATAACTCAACAAGTATTGATAGAACGTTACGCATCGGCAAGGATCTACATATATGACCATACAAAACTTCTGACAAGCCTTTTTAGGTAAATTTTCTCTATAACTACCCATAAGGAAAAAACTTAATGTTGCACCCCTGTATTAATATTGTTTTCATTTAGAAATGGCTTGCCAAAGTTTCACTGGGAATCAGAAATAAAATCAACTAACGTTTTCGCCTCAGCTGATGGCCGTCAGGTACAATTAAATAATGAAAGGATATATGGGAGACGCATGTGTTGTTAGTATTTTTCAATCGTCCGTCTTCCCAGTATGTGATTGTCTATCACCTGGTTTCAGTAACTTGTATTAACTATACAAATATTGTACATTTCTCTAGGGTGGTATGTGGCGACATATTCATAGTGATTATTGAATCCGTTTTTATAATCAACAAATGCTTGTTTTGTCAAATTTTTGTTGTGTTTATATACTTTATTTTATTTAGTCTGTCCACACATTATAGCTAAATTCTGAGTTACAATTGCGTACATAAACAATAATGTGATCAGGATGGTATAAATGAAGCATACAGTTTTCATGATTTATTTTTTAGACATATTATGTGGAACTGATCAGTGCAACTACAAGTTTTTAATATATAGAACATTATTATAAGCTTATACGCGGGTCTAAAGTAACCAGGAAACATGATTTAAACTGTTGGCTTGAATAGTTACCGCGCTTCATCAAAGTTAGGCACGTCAATAACCCCGTCATCATGTATTCCATATCGCTTATATTATGTATTTTGTGTACAACTCGAAAATGGTTGGGCACGTATTGACCTAACCAAGAATCGGCTGTGTTCTGTGGTTGAGTTGCCAGTAATTCAAGCTACCCCAATAGTGTGGTCTTTATAGACTAGAGTTGACTGCGTTGTTTCGACTTGTATCCTATTTCTTAGAATAAGTTCATAGCCACCGAATCTGAACATATCAAATTCAATTTATATTTCGGTCGATGTTTAGCAACAATATTGTTAAATAAGAAACTAAACAATCCGTGTTATTTAGACGACTGTTTCCGTCATCCTCGGCACTGTTAGAGTAGGGGAGACCGGGGCTGGTTGGAACACGGGGTAGGTTGAAACATTGCGATTATCCAATCAGCTTTTTAGTCGATGACGTCACAGTGCCAGTGGAAAATTACAGACAAGGATGGAGCATATCTCCATTTTGTATGCAAGTCTGTAGCTAGCAGGTGGTGTACAGAGGAGAAGTGTGTTGATTTTTACTCTGTTTGAGTAAATATTTCACTTCATGCCAATTCCATTCTATTGCATAAACATCCAATGGTATTTAAGAGCTCCGATTTGGAAACATATCTGTACAACATTGTCCCACATCAAGTGGGTTAATTTTGTTTAATGAGGTTATCTATTTTAAATTTCCGTCTGATATGAACTAGGGGTGGTAATGGGGCTGGTTGAAACGTTGACCTTGGGGCAGGTTGGAACATGTTTCCAACCTGTTTGGGACAGCTGGATTGATTTGGTTGTATAGTTACATATTGACATATGTGTACATATTGATAAGATTATGTTTGTTTGTTTGTTTGATTAGTGTTTAACGTCGTACTCAAGGGTATTTCACTTACATGACGACGGAAACAAATACAGAACATCATAAACAAATCTGTTGCTTGTTACCCTTTAGCTCTGCGAACACCAGGGCAACATAAAGCAGCCTCTTTTCTCGCCTCTTGCGATCGACCGAGGAAGCCAAGTGAGTATTCTGCAGGGCCAAGGCCCACCCGCTCCCTCAAGGGGCGATACGAGTATGTACCTGGAACAGAAATCCAGTGCTTGGTATTCGATATCCTTTCTTAATTTTTTGAAATTATATTGCTGATTGTGACTGAAAGCTTCTTTGAAGGGCTGATTTAGCATAACACGCCACAGCGGCATTCCTGTTCATATCTAGTTGTGGAAACGACACACTGAACGACATATTTATGTCTCATTCATGTTACCTGAACAGTTAAATGTTAAGGACATCAATAAAAGGTTAGAAATACAACAAAAACGCTTCCGCGTCATTGCCTTTCCTTCTTTTAACAACATGTTTCAACTTGCCCCATATGGTGTTCCAGCTTGCCCCACATATGAGTTAGGTTGAAACAGACAAAATCAGATTTTCTTTTGGTCTCACAATAAATAATTGTGACTTCGATAAGTTTAGTTTCTACTGATATGTAGCTCCTTGTATGCCCTTTCCTATAGACACTTTCGATTTGTTTGTTTGATTGGTGTTTAACGTCGTACTCAAGGGTATTTCACTTATATGACGACGGACAGAAATACAGAACATCACACACAAATCTGCTTCCCATTACCCTTTAGCTCTGCGAACACCAGGGCAACAGAAAGCAACCTCTTTTCTTGCCGAGGAAGCCGAGGGAGTATTCTGCAGGGCCGTGGCCCACCCGCTCCCTCACGGGGCGACACTTTCGAGTTTCATATAGTTCAATTGTTTTTTCTCTAATGGACATTTTGTGCAAAACGTTCCAACCGACCCCGGTCTCCCCTAACTAGCGCACGGCTCGTCTGTCTCGCTATCACTTGCAAATGGTTCAAACTGATACGGTTCTGCAGCATCCGAGCGCATACAAATTTCCGCAATATCAACATCATTCTCATCTCCTGATGTGTAGGTATCGGAGAATGAATCAGATATGTCTTCGTCGTGCTGGAAAGAAAATGCTCTCATGTCTCGCCGAGGAAAAGTCTTATGCACTACTGGGCTAAAGCATGGCTTACTGTTAGGCGTTCACGACGTGACGTCCCAAGCAGAGATCGGAATCTCAGCGGACGGGCTTATCTGGTAACTTTTGCCTTCTGGGGGGCAAAGTTGACAATATTTCGTTGGGCCAATTATATATTACTTTAGGACAGGATATAAAGATTATGTTTATGGCATAAAATATTGAATAATATTACCTCTGCGGAGCACCTTTAATATCAACTTGAGTGGACGATCAAGAGAAGATGGAACAGTTTAAAACAGTTATTGTAAGAGCAAGTCAGTAATAGTTACGGTACTTGACAGAATTTCACAATTTTGCTTTTTATTTCCAATTTTCTGACATATCAAAATCAGACCATCTATTTAATACTAGCATCGTTTTAGTCTATATCTAGTGAAAACACTGACTGTAAAATTAAAAAGCGTATTTCATTGTTAACTGTATATGTTATGTTTAAGTAAGTAAAAAAACTTGGGAGATTTAATTACTTTTCTCTGTGAATTTAATATGTACATGTTGTTGCGTTTGCTCAAAATCTGCGTTAAAAGTTGGCTTCAATTTCCTTCTTGTGTACTTAGTGAAGAACATTTTTTTTTTTTCCAATTCGATTTGAAATAATTTCGCAATCAGCAGTTGTTAAGGCGGGGGATACAAAATTAGACTTAATGTCTGCGAACCGAACCAATCCTTACCCATTCGTCTACCAATCAACATATTAATTGGTTAATGATACGTGCTTTCGAAGCGAAATCTAATAGTTTATTCTTAGACAGCTTGTGTAATCGGCAATATCGTGTGAATTTAGACTCGTTTTCATTTCGCCCAAAGAACCATTTTCTGTCGTCAAGAACCTTTGTTCTGCCAGGAAGAACCCTTTGATCGTTGGTTTTGTCTGGAGAAACATTTACCACCAAAAAGGTTATTTAAAGAACCATCTTAACATACGAAGAACCATTTCAGAACAATATTTTCTTATAGTGTATAGAGCTGGGATGTATTGAAGAAAGAATAACTCACTCGAGGCTTTGCGTCTCTTGGGTTACCTCCTTCAACCATTCACTTGATCAATATTTAGGAATTCAAACTTCATTGTGCAACATCCATTATTTATTCTTATTTTATATTTTATGGTAATTATTGTTAAACCCTATAAATATGTGTAATAGTGTACTGTCTATAGTGTTTTGTACTTGTCTGTGTCCGGGTCTTTTGATATGTTGATTTGTTTTGAATAAATACAATAACTAAACCCATACATCAGCTTTGTGGTAATGTTCACTGTATATGAACAGGAAACTATCTATAAACATATTTATATCACTTTACTGAGATTGGGTTGAGTAAGAATTTTCATTTGACAACACTAGTGATG